>JAMYXO010005467.1:0-5000 GCA_033310375.1 Conus canariensis
ACACACACCATCACACACACACACACCATCGCACACACACACACACCATCACCCACACCATCACCCACACTCTGTCACACCTTACCCTGAAGACATTACCATTTCAAAGCCCCCCCCCCCCACCTCACCCCCATCCTCACCCTTCACCCCATCCCCACCCCTTCATCACTCGGAGCTAAAACTCCCAAACAGGAATCCATCATCCACATATTGCGCGGCAGCAATCCTGCAAGCCATTCATTTTAATCTGGAAAAATTCCAAGCGGATCTCATCGGCTTTCGCTTTGACTGTCTTTCAACCCCACGTTTCCCAGTCTCATTATCTGAGGTGTGGTCCACCACTCGAAGCCATGAAGGGCCGCTCCTCCCTCTCCCCCCCCTCCCCCCCCAGTCAAACGTTCCGCCTCCCCACCCACCCCCTGCTCCGCCCACTGCCATGGCAAACGTCTCTTCTCCATGGTTCGCTGTCCACTGAGGGCAGTGATGTCATGACCATGTGTTTCCAGGACTGACTATACCAGAGTGATTCAGTTGTGTCTCTGTTAGTTTCTGTGCACCCCTGTTTCTGTGTCCGCCTGTGATGTGTTGTTTGTCTGTTGCTTCTTTCTGTGTTCCGCTGTCTGCTCCTCTGTCTGTCTATCTATCTGTCTGTCTGTCTGTCTTTCTCTGTCACACACACACACACACACACACACATGCATCATGCTCGTATACACGCAGACAAACACACACATCTGTGTGTGTGTGTGCGCGCGTGCGTCTGGATATATACACTGTCTTGTTTCTGCATATGTTTCTCTCTGTCTGTTACTCTCTCTCTTCTCCCCCCCCCCCTCTCTCTCTCTCTCTCTGAAATTTGAGTAGGCTATAAGTTAAAAACAAAGAAGGAGAAAAGAATTCAAAGCTTAAGTTCACACAGCCTTTGAGCAGATAATCAATGGAAGCAGCCAGCGGACACATGAACTTCTCTGTCCATCCATCCCTCTTTCCCAGTGTGAATGATGAGTGTGTTGGGGAGGACTGTCTCTGAGGCAAAATCACACAGGAAACCGATATCCCTCCATTGACCTTTCGCTCATCCGTTCATTGGAGATGCTCCAATCTCCAGAAATCCCTTTCGACCCAAGTGTCAGTTCTAACATCGTGCTAGCTCCAACACAGAGCATACCACAACAGGTATTATGAGTGATAACTGGTATTTTGATACGAGAGAATTTCATTATCATTCATTATTCATTATTTTCACGTGAAATTACAAACTGTTATGTAACAGTTTCTCGCGAAAACAGCTAATCAGTACACAGAAATGAATATTTCACTTGAAAATATTTTGGGTATGTATGAACTGTTTACATCTAAAAAAGATAAATATTTTTCATACTGAAATAAATGCTTTCGTTTGAAAATAACTATTTTCGTGTTCATAACAGTTTTTATTTTGTTGAAAAAAAAAACCTGGTCTCATGTGAAAATAACTATTATCATGTGAAAACATTTATTCTTTGATAAAGAGTTTTCATGTGAAGTTAGCCGTTTCCATGTTAAAAACATTGTCACTGTTGTGTAAATGGCTGTTGCTGTCATAACTCTTTCCCGTGTGAAAATAACTCTTAACGAGCTGATTCACTTTTTTTATGCGACAATGCCATTTTCCTGATAAAATAACGAACGATGATGGGAGTGAATTCTTTCCTCGTAAAGAAATGGCAATGTCAAGAAACAGTAAGTATGACCTTTTGAAGCCAGCATGCTGGTATCACTTGTCCCTCAACTTTGCTATCGCTCAGTAGCAGCGCAGTGTCTCCTTTCGTGGGTGACCTCACGATGTCGTTGTCTTGACCAGTTCTCTGTGGATTGCCAGTGCCAGGCCTCCATCGGAACAGATGAAGGTATGCCTGTGGATGGGGAGCCAGAATGATCGGAGTGCACACACACACACACACACACACACACACACACACACACACACACACACACACACACACACACACAGATTGTGTATCTCTTTTTTATAAGTACTGTAGTCTTTGCTCTTTTGTTTAATTGTTCCTTTCGGTGTGAGTGGTAAATGCAACAGAGTGAAAGTGACAGCGCACCAAACATTAAAACATAAACAAACCCAGACGCCTTGTGTCAAACGCAAACACACGAAAACAGCAAACGAATGTCCATCGGTAATGAAACACACAGACTGTGCATGATGTGTGAGGCTTTGAAGTAAAAAAAAAAGTGAAAAAGTGAAGAAAAGAGGACGATGGAAGCCCCACAAAAGAAACATTTTTTAAAGGAAAAAAAAAAGAAAAAAGAAAACAAAACATTGGAGGTTGGAGCGCCCCCCCCAAAAAAAAAAAAAAAAAAAAGAAAAAAAAAGAAAAAGAAAAAAGAAAACAAAGAAAAAGAAAAAATAAATTACAGCAGAGGGGAAACAAGGCTTCGACGTGGATGAAGGCGACCAGCATGGCGAACCAGTTCACAGACGGTAACGTTTTGTCTATGCTTTACAGATGGGAGTTTTGAAAAGAAAATCAAACGACTCAACCAGCATGCACAATTCTAAAACCTCAATCCTAAACCTGAATCTAAACCTAACATCTTTTAACCCTGACCCTTATCCTAATGGAATACCTTACCAGCTTTACAAGAAATGTCCCAAGGTGCTGGAGTGGCTCCACAGGCTGCTGCGATCGGCTTGGAGAAACCAGAAGATCAGCGGCCAGTGGATGACGGCAGATGGTGTGTACATCCCCAAAGAGCAAAACTCAAGTGACATTAGTCAGTTCAGGCCAATATCACTACTGAACGTCGAAGGGAAAATCTTCTTCTCTGTCATGGCAGCAAGGCTGACCAAGTACCTGATGGAAAACAAGTACTTGGATGTGTCAGTCCAGAAAGGTGGCATCCCAGGCGTGGCGGGCTGTGTAGAACACGCCACAATGATCTGGGACGCAATCCAAAAAGCAAAAACAGAAAAGAGAGACCTGGACGTAGTGTGGCTTGATCTGGCAAACGCATATGGATCTGTGCCCCATGAGATGATACAGTTGGCTCTTGAGATGTACCATGTGCCAAAGAACATCCGCGACATGCTCAAGAAGTACTTCAATGGCTTCTCAATGCGGTTCTCTACCAAGGAGTACACAACAGACTGGATCAACATGGAAGTGGGTATTGCAATGGGCTGTGCAATTTCCCCAATACTGTTCGTGCTGGCAATGGAACTCATCTTGAAAGCAGCAACAAACAACGCGAGACAAACAGACCTTGGCGATGGATACAAGATGCCTCCTCTCAAGGCCTTCATGGATGACACTACAGTGATTTCATCCAGAGAAGACGAGACACGTCATGTGCTGGAGAGGCTGGACGACATAGTTGCCTCATCCAGAATGAAGTTCAAGCCAAAGAAATCACGAAGTCTCTCACTGAGGAAAGGAAAAGTGGCCGGATCTGTGGTCTTCAGTGTTGCCAACCAGGCCATTCCAACAGTCACAGAAGAACCAGTCAAGAGCCTTGGAAGATGGTATGATGATACGCTGAAAGACACACAAAGAGCAAAAGAAACCAAGCAGATGGCGGAGGAAGGCTTGGAGACCATTGACCAGTGTGGGCTCCCTGGCAAATACAAGGTCTGGTGTCTGCAGTTCATGCTGATACCAAAGCTGCTATGGCCTCTGATGATATACGACATCTGCACCAGCATAGTGGAGGCAATGGAAGCCAAAATCAACAAGTTCACAAGGAAATGGCTTGGTGTCCCACCCTGTCTGACTGACATAGCGCTGTACTGTCGCCAAGCAAAGCTGAAACTACCCCTGAAATCCATCCTGGAGGAATACAAAGCAGGGAAGATCAGACTTCAAAGCATGCTGGAGGACTCAGGAGACAAGGTGGTAGAAGCAATTAAGCCCCAGCTGAAGACAGGCAGAAAATGGAAAGTTCAAGAGGCGATGGATTCTGCAAAAGAAAGTCTCAAGATCAGAGAAATAACAGGACACACACAGACCAACAGACAGGGACTGGGGTGTGACCAAAACTGAATGGTGGTCAAAGGCCAAAGGAAAAGCCAAAAGAGACATGATGATTCAGGAGATGAGAAAAGAAGAAGACCAAAAAAGACTCCAAAAAGCAGTCCAGCAGAGCCAGCAAGGGCAATGGACAACGTGGGAGAATGCACTCCAAAGAAGTCTCACTTGGAATGACATTTGGCACATGGCCCCTCTCAGGATCAGCTTCATTCTCAGATCTGCATATGACCTTCTGCCCTCAAATGCAAACCTGGTGAAGTGGGGGAAAACAGACGATCCTGCATGCCCCCTCTGCCATGAAAAACAAACAGTGGAGCATGTCCTAAGCTCATGTAAAGTAGCCCTGGCTCAAGGAAGGTACACATGGAGGCACAACCAAGTGCTCAAAGAAATTGTACAAGTAGTCTGGGCTAGTACCAACACCACAAAAGGGAAAATCAGGACTCCAAAAGCACCCGCAACATTCTTCACGGCAGGAGGCAGCAAATCATGGCCAAGAACAACAGTGCCACTCGAAACATGCAGGCAGAGTCTGCTGGACGGGGCAGATGACTGGGAGTGCACTGCAGACCTCCCAGAATGGAAGAGTCACCCAGAGATCATCAGCACGAGTGGCATGAGACCAGACATAGTAGTCCACTCTAAGTCAACCAAGCAGCTGATCATGATCGAACTCACGGTGCCATATGAGAACAGAATGGAGGCAGCTCAAATCTACAAGACTGAAAAGTATGCTGATCTGGCAAACAGCCTGAGGAGAGAAGGCTATCAGGTCAAAGTCCTCACTGCAGAAATTGGAGCTAGGGGGTTTGTAGGAACGTCTGCATACAGCCTCATGAAACAGCTCTCAGTTGCAGGGAAGGAAAAAACCAGAGCCCTGAAAGCAATGGCAGAAGCGGCAGAGAGGTGTTCAAGCTGGATCTGGTCAAGGAGGAACAAAAGTGAACTTCATAAGGCTTAATTTCCCTACAAATA
>JAMYXO010005468.1:0-15402 GCA_033310375.1 Conus canariensis
AATAGACGCCGAAGACGCTAAAGCCGGCAACAAGTATGAAGCTGTAAGTTTTGCTTATGGAAATCGCTTTTCCATACCCTTAGATTTTGAGTTGTTAAAAGCGCATGCGCCATACTTTCAAGGAGCATTAAAAGACAGATTGTCATATGAACTAACTTTTAATGAATACAAACGTGTCATTAAATCTACAGACACTGATTCCAAGTACAGCATTTTCGACATCTCTTTAGAGTTTGACATTGTTAGCAACCCTAACTTAGCAAGGCTGATTGAGCAACAATATCAGTCAAAATTAGCAATATATTACGAAAGAGTGATTCATCATTCAAAATATCCTAAAAGCAGAGCAGACACTATATGGAACTTTAGTTTTAGCGCCGCAGCACGATCACTTAAAGGTATTTTATTGCTGTGTGAAGATGATAAAGAACCATACCAAAGACAAAGTGAAAAGTTTATCAATCCTAAAATAACGAAAGTACAATGTTCAATTGAGGGTAGTCCTAACCAAGTCTACGGTAGCGGGCTTAAACCTTATCATCATTTTGATGAAATAAGAAAATTGTTTGGAGGCGGGAGGTCTAGAAGTCCAACAGTAGACCTTGTGTCTAAAGATCTACACCTTCACAGTGTTAGACTTGATGAATATTTAACAACAAAATACGGTTTATGGATTGACCTAAGGTCAACAGAGGATAATCAGTTGCATGGGAGTGGGAGAACAGTTAAAGACGTAATAAACATTCAAATTGATAAAGAAAAAGAGAGTGATAAACCACTTAATGTACATTTGTTTTTAATATATGATGCGCAGCTGAATATTCAAGATAACAGATTGAAAGATATCCAATACTAAATTATTTTTATTTTAAAAAAGCATGTCTGTTACGACTTATCCAAAAGTGCCCAAAGAAGAGATAGTAGGCAATTCTGTTGCTGTAGACATAAAAACTTTCAGATTAACAAACATAACACAAATGCAACAAAAACTAGAGCAGGACCTTTCAAAATACAGTAAAACCAAACGAAGGTATTCTGCTGTCTTTAATGCTGTTACATATGTTAATACTGGAGCATCGATCACTAGTGCTCTATCAGCAGGAACAAGTGTAGGTCTCTTAGCAACAGGCGTAGGTGCACCGGCAGCTTTGCCTCTAGGTGGTTTGTCTTTAACTCTTGGCCTGTGTTCATTAGCTGTAAGTGCTGTCAGCAAAAAAATAAAAGCTAAACTCCAAAAGCACACAGCTATGGTTCAACTAATAACAGCTAAACTTAGTTCCTTCAAACTGATAATTGATAAAGCGCTTGTCGACTCGAACATCACGGATGAAGAATTTAGTCGCCTACAGGCTGATTTTGAGGACTACAAAAGACAAAAGTTTGATCTTCAAAGAAAGGCAAGGGCAACTTTTTCTCAACAACCAGACACCGACCAGATAAAAAAGGAATGTTTAAAAAAAGTAAACGAAACATTAAACTCTGTTCTAAACAGCTCACATTAACAACCCCAAAGGGCGTTTATACTTTAGTTTATGAGTCCAAGCACAAAAAGACCGTTGATATTGATTCTGATTAAGTATTTTTTTTTTATTTAAATAAATATTTTGAGTTAGAAAAGAAACTCAGCATGGATAAGATATATGAAGGTTCAGATGAATTGTTTGAAGCAATGCTCGAGGAAGAGCGTTTGTCAAAAGCTTTAAATGAGGTCGTTTTAGAAGTTATTGATCCAACAAAGGTACAGGCAAGCGTTGTACATGCTATTTCTCAAGTTCCAAGTAAACTAACAATAAACCCTCCAGTTAAAGTAAGGTTAGTTGTTTTAATCGACTATATAACAATAAACGAAGAAAATCTAGAAGTCTGGGTCTCAACTAAACAGCAGACTATTCTTTCTCATAATGACTTAACACCTGGTTGGGCAGATCAACTTCTTACACAGTTTAATGAAGCCTCTGAAGCAGCTAAAATGAGAGGCTCTGGTTGGTCAGAGGGCGAAGTCCTAGACATCAGATTAAGACAAGCTAAGTATGAGCCAATTGTAGGCAAGGCTTACATTCCACTGCCTCCAACATTAGTTGCAAAGAGAGCAGTTTTGAACATAAAGAATTCAGACGACAAATGTTTTATGTGGTGCGTTCTTGCTAGGCTGCATCCTGTCCGCAAAAACGCAGAGAGAGTGTCTAACTATGAACCTTACATCAATGATCTTAACTTTAGAGGAATATCCTTTCCTGTTAGTGTAAATCAGATTGATCAGTTTGAAGAACAAAACAAACCAATAACTGTTAATATATACATATGGGATGAGGAAACAAATCTACAGCCGATTAAAGTGTCTAAGAACAGTCCAACGATTGGCGAACCAGACAAAAATCATGTTGACTTACTACTGATGTTTTCACCAGCGGGGCTACCGCATTACACATTGATACGCACAATGAGTAGATTACTAGTGCATACTACAAAACAACATAGCAAACAAGAATTCTGTAGAAAATGTTTAACAAGAATTCCGTCCGTTCAAGCTGCGAGCGAACATATAAAACATTGTATTAGCCCAGTTGACTGTGATACAGAACTAATTACGCCCGGAGAAGGCAGTAAAGTTAGTTTTAAGAACTGGAAACGGTTGCAAACTAGTCCATATGTTGTTTATGCAGACTTCGAATCACTCATTGTTCCTTATGAAGGACCAACCCCACAGAAACTTCCTAAAACAGTCTTAATGAGTAATCATCAGATTTGCTCATTTGCCTTCATCATTGTTAGGTCAGATGGAGTCCATTCAAAGCCAGAATTATACAGAGGACCAAATGCTGCAAAATACTTCTTAAAACGCATGCAGCAAGTGCGTAATGCCTGTTCTAATAATCTGAATTTATCTGAAATCATAATGACGCCTGAAGACCAACAACAGTATGACTCAGCCACTCACTGTTGGATTTGTGGTTTAGGCCTCTCCCCAGACGCAGAGAATCCAACAGTAAGAGACCATGATCACATTAGTGGAAAGTTTAGAGGAGCAGCACACAGTAAATGCAATCTTCAACTAAAGTTTGAACCAAAGACATGGAAGCTGCCTATATTCTTTCACAACTTGCGAGGTTACGACTCTCACCTTATAATGCAAGCAGTAACCAGCGACTTCAGGGTGTCATGCATTGCACAGTCATCAGAAAAGTACATGTGTTTCACTTTAAATAACATGTCTTTCTACGACTCTATGCAACACATGATGGGTTCATTAGAGTCACTGGCTATGTCCTTAAAGTCCTGCCCAATAACAGAAGAATATTTTGACCCAACTCTTGTTAGAAAGGGCGTTTACCCTTATGAGTACATGAACAGTTGGCAAAGGTTTGACGAAGATACACTTCCGCCTAAAGGCGCGTTCTTTAGTAGTCTTAGAGGAAAGGACATCAGTGATTCTGATTATTCTTATGCTCAAGATGCGTGGCAGAAGTTAGAGTGTAAAACGATGGGAGACTATCATGATTCCTATTTAATGGCGGATACCTGTTTGTTGGCGGACGTCTTTGAAAATTATAGGAAGACCTGCATGAAACATTACAGCCTGGATCCCGCGCATTACATTTCTGCACCCGGGATGAGCTGGGACGCTTTCTTAAAATTTACTGGAGTACAAATTGATTTATTGTCTGACCTGCCAATGCTTCAGATGATTGAAAACGGATTGCGTGGGGGAATCAGTATGGCGTCGCACCATTACTGTAAAGCAAACAACAAATACTTGGACGACTATGATCCAAGTAAAAGGTCTAACTATCTCATGTATTTAGATGCAAACAATCTGTATGGATGGGCAATGGCGCAATCACTTCCATTACGCAACTTTAAAATGTACACAGATACGAATAATATTCAAAAAGCATTAAAGTGGTTGGGCAGTTTGACGCCAGATCAACAGTGTGGATACATTCTAGAAGTTGACTTAGAATATCCTCAGGAACTCCATGATTACCATAATGACTATCCATTAGCAGCAGAAAGTCTAAAGATGGCAAAAACAGAACCACCTAAACTTGTGCCTAATCTTCGAGGCAAAAAAAATTATGTCTGTCATTACAGACTTCTTCAATTTTATTTAAGACATGGTTTAAAGTTGACAGCTGTTCATCGTATAATTGCTTTTGATCAAGAACAGTTCATGAAACCATACATAATGAAGAACACTGATCTCAGAACTAAATCCGCAGATGCATCAGAAAAAGACTTTTTCAAGTTGATGAACAACAGCTGTTTTGGAAAGACTATGGAAAATCCGCACAAGCGCAAAGATGTAAGATTGGTTACTAGAGAGAACGAAGCAATTAAGCTGGTGTCAAAACCAAATTATCAAGACTTCAGAAGATTCCATGATCAGCTTTTTGGAATAATGATGAAAAAAAAGAAAGTCAAATTGGACAAACCTGTTTTTATTGGGTTTACTGTTTTAGAAATATCAAAGCTTTTGATGTTAGAATTTCTTTACGACTACTTTAAACCCTTGTATCCAGAGTCCAGAGTTCTGTACACAGATACAGATTCCTTTGTAATCGACATCCCTACTGAAGATTTTTACAAAGACATGGAATTAGAAGTAGCAAAAGAGCATGCTGGATGGTATGATACATCTGATTATCCTAAAGATTCACCTTTGCATTCAATTACTAACAAGAAGGTTTTAGGTAAGATGAAGGATGAATTATCTGGAGAGGTGATCAAGGAGTTTGTTGGGTTGAGGTCGAAAATGTACAGTCTTTCAAGCCAAAAAAAAGTTGTCAAAAAAGCAAAGGGAATATCTCGCAGTGTTGTGCAGTCAAGCATAACCCATGACAACTACAAAGAAGCATTGTTTGGCAATAAGACTTTTCATCATGACAATTACAAGCTGCGATCTAATCTGCATGAGATTAACACAACAGTTGTAACAAAACGGTCTCTTGACCGCACTAACACAAAAAGAGTATTTGTTAATCCAGAGTTTTCATATGCAATTGGTCATTGGAGAATAGTAGAATGCCCCCTCTGCCATGAAAAACAAACAGTGGAGCATGTCCTAAGCTCATGTAAAGTAGCCCTGGCTCAAGGAAGGTACACATGGAGGCACAACCAAGTGCTCAAAGAGATTGTACAAGTAGTCTGGGCTAGTACCAACACCACAAAAGGGAAAATCAGGACTCCAAAAGCACCCGCAACATTCTTCACGGCAGGAGGCGGCAAATCATGGCCAAGAACAACAGTGCCACTCGAAACATGCAGGCAGAGTCTGCTGGATGGGGCAGATGACTGGGAGTGCACTGCAGACCTCCCAGAATGGAAGAGTCACCCAGAGATCATCAGCAAGAGTGGCATGAGACCAGACATAGTAGTCCACTCTCAGTCAACCAAGCAGCTGATCATGATCGAGCTCACGGTGCCATATGAGAACAGAATGGAGGCAGCTCAAATCTACAAGACTGAAAAGTATGCTGATCTGGCAAACAGCCTGAGGAGAGAAGGCTATCAGGTCAAAGTCCTCACTGCAGAAATTGGAGCTAGGGGGTTTGTAGGAACGTCTGCATACAGCCTCATGAAACAGCTCTCAGTTGCAGGGAAGGAAAAAAACAGAGCCCTGAAAGCAATGGCAGAAGCGGCAGAGAGGTGTTCAAGCTGGATCTGGTCAAGGAGGAACAAAAGTGAACTTCATAAGGCTTAATTTCCCTACAAATATCAGGTGTCCCTGTGGCTCAGTGGTTAAAGCGCGAGTCATTAAGTGGAAAATGAGCATGTCCAGAGGGTCATGGGTTCGAATCCCAGCCATGGCTCGTCCCAAGATGGGAAAAAAAAAAGGGGCAGCAGAGGGACATCCGGAGTCATGAACCGGGTGTGGCCCAACCCCCCTAGAGTGTCAGGAGATAAGGGCCGAAACACTTGCTTGAAGGGGGCTTCTCTTCTGAGGACTCTCTGCTGCCACGCTCTCCACGAGTTTCTTTCTACTGATGCATGGGTAAACCATTGACTTCCGGGAATAGGCCGGAGGACGTCCGGGAAAGACCGGAGGACACTGGGAAAGACCAGAACCGAGGGCTCTGTGGGCTGGCTCCCCACTTTGCCTTAAACATGTGGCTACTAAGAATAAAAGGAAAAGATGCTCCCAGGATTCACCGAAAGGGGGAGAGAATGATGAATCCATCGGTGCTCAACCAATCATGACTGCAAATCCCAAACGGACTATGAACATGGACCAAATGGAATATCCATGTGTCTGTGGAAAGCGTTTCGCTACCACCCGTGGCATGAAGATCCACAGAACAAAGATGGGATGTGTGAAGACTCATCTGAATGAGCAGCAGCGCACTGCATCAGCAGATAAGACGTCGGAAGACCAAGGCCAGGATTTAAACCACAGTGCCAAGGACATCCACGCTGTTGGTTCGGATGAGGAATTTGCACAGGCCCTCGATGCCAGGCGCCTGAAACTCAACCTGCCACGAGCAAACGAAACTGAAGATTGGGAGAAACTGGATGCAAAAATCGTCCAAAGACTCGATGCACTGATAGGGAAAAGCACCCTGGAACACAAACTAGCCACATATGGGGACATTGTGTATGCCACATGTAGAGACGCCTATGGAGCAAAACTACCCAAAGAGAAAACACCTCCAAAGAAATCCAGACGCCAAGAAAAGATGGACAAGATCAGGGTCCAAAAGAAAAACCTCAAGATGCAAATGAAGACCGCACTGCCAGCTGAAAAACAAGGCTTGGAAAAACTGTGGAAAGACCTGAAAGAAAAACACAGCGCCCTCAGCAAAGCGGAATCTGCGAGGAAGAGGAAGAGCAAAAGAAGAAGACACAAGAGCGCTTCTTCAGAGACCCCTTCCAGTTTGCCAGAACACTGTTTGAGCAGCCAAAATCTGGGACCCTAAGTGTGGACAAAGGAGTTCTTGAGCAGCATCTGAGGAAAACATACTCTGACCCACAGAGCAAAGCACCACTCGACATTCAAGGTCTGATGTGGCCAACCAACCCTGAGGAACAGTTCAATGGCAAGCCTCCAACGTTGGCGGAAATCAAGAAGGTGGTCGACAAAGCCAGAGCCAAATCATCACCAGGGCCAAACGGAATACCTTACCAGCTTTACAAGAAATGTCCCAAGGTGCTGGAGTGGCTCCACAAGCTGCTGCGATCGGCTTGGAGAAACCAGAAGATCAGCGGCCAGTGGATGACGGCAGATGGTGTGTACATCCCCAAAGAGCAAAACTCAAGTGACATCAGCCAGTTCAGGCCAATATCACTACTGAACGTCGAAGGGAAAATCTTCTTCTCTGTCATGGCAGCAAGGCTGACCAAGTACCTGATGGAAAACAAGTACTTGGATGTGTCAGTCCAGAAAGGTGGCATCCCAGGCGTGGCTGGCTGTGTAGAACACGCCACAATGATCTGGGACGCAATCCAAAAAGCAAAAACAGAAAAGAGAGACCTGGACGTAGTGTGGCTTGATCTGGCAAACGCATATGGATCTGTGCCCCATGAGATGATACAGTTGGCTCTTGAGATGTACCATGTGCCAAAGAACATCCGCGACATGCTCAAGAAGTACTTCAATGGCTTCTCAATGCGGTTCTCTACCAAGGAGTACACAACAGACTGGATCAACTTGGAAGTGGGTATTGCAATGGGCTGTGCAATTTCCCCAATACTGTTCGTGCTGGCAATGGAACTCATCTTGAAAGCAGCAACAAACAACGCGAGACAAACAGACCTTGGCGATGGATACAAGATGCCTCCTCTCAAGGCCTTCATGGATGACACTACAGTGATTTCATCCAGAGAAGACGAGACACGTCATGTGCTGGAGAGGCTGGACGACATAGTTGCCTCATCCAGAATGAAGTTCAAGCCAAAGAAATCACGGAGTCTCTCACTGAGGAAAGGAAAAGTGGCCGGATCTGTGGTCTTCAGTGTTGCCAACCAGGCCATTCCAACAGTCACAGAAGAACCAGTCAAGAGCCTTGGAAGATGGTATGATGATACGCTGAAAGACACACAAAGAGCAAAAGAAACCAAGCAGATGGCGGAGGAAGGCTTGGAGACCATTGACAAGTGTGGGCTCCCTGGCAAATACAAGGTCTGGTGTCTGCAGTTCATGCTGATACCAAAGCTCCTATGGCCTCTGATGATATACGACATCTGCACCAGCATAGTGGAGGCAATGGAAGCCAAAATCAACAAGTTCACAAGGAAATGGCTTGGTGTCCCACCCTGTCTGACTGACATAGCGCTGTACTGTCGCCAAGCAAAGCTGAAACTACCACTGAAATCCATCCTGGAGGAATACAAAGCAGGGAAGATCAGACTTCAAAGCATGCTGGAGGACTCAGGAGACAAGGTGGTAGAAGCAATCAAGCCCCAGCTGAAGACAGGCAGAAAATGGCAAGTTCAAGAGGCGATGGATTCTGCAAAAGAAAGTCTCAAGATCAGAGAAATAACAGGACACACACAGACCAACAGACAAGGACTGGGGGTGACCAAAACTGAATGGTGGTCAAAGGCCAAAGGAAAAGCCAAAAGAGACATGATGATTCAGGAGATGAGAAAAGAAGAAGACCAAAAAAGACTCCAAAAAGCAGTCCAGCAGAGCCAGCAAGGGCAATGGACAACGTGGGAGAATGCACTCCAAAGAAGTCTCACTTGGAATGACATTTGGCACATGGCCCCTCTCAGGATCAGCTTCATTCTCAGATCTGCATATGACCTTCTGCCCTCAAATGCAAACCTGGTGAAGTGGGGGAAAACAGACGATCCTGCATGCCCCCTCTGCCATGAAAAACAAACAGTGGAGCATGTCCTAAGCTCATGTAAAGTAGCCCTGGCTCAAGGAAGGTACACATGGAGGCACAACCAAGTGCTCAAAGAGATTGTACAAGTAGTCTGGGCTAGTACCAACACCACAAAAGGGAAAATCAGGACTCCAAAAGCACCCGCAACATTCTTCACGGCAGGAGGCGGCAAATCATGGCCAAGAACAACAGTGCCACTCGAAACATGCAGGCAGAGTCTGCTGGATGGGGCAGATGACTGGGAGTGCACTGCAGACCTCCCAGAATGGAAGAGTCACCCAGAGATCATCAGCAAGAGTGGCATGAGACCAGACATAGTAGTCCACTCTCAGTCAACCAAGCAGCTGATCATGATCGAGCTCACGGTGCCATATGAGAACAGAATGGAGGCAGCTCAAATCTACAAGACTGAAAAGTATGCTGATCTGGCAAACAGCCTGAGGAGAGAAGGCTATCAGGTCAAAGTCCTCACTGCAGAAATTGGAGCTAGGGGGTTTGTAGGAACGTCTGCATACAGCCTCATGAAACAGCTCTCAGTTGCAGGGAAGGAAAAAAACAGAGCCCTGAAAGCAATGGCAGAAGCGGCAGAGAGGTGTTCAAGCTGGATCTGGTCAAGGAGGAACAAAAGTGAACTTCATAAGGCTTAATTTCCCTACAAATATCAGGTGTCCCTGTGGCTCAGTGGTTAAAGCGCGAGTCATTAAGTGGAAAATGAGCATGTCCAGAGGGTCATGGGTTCGAATCCCAGCCATGGCTCGTCCCAAGATGGGAAAAAAAAAAAGGGGCAGCAGAGGGACATCCGGAGTCATGAACCGGGTGTGGCCCAACCCCCCTAGAGTGTCAGGAGATAAGGGCCGAAACACTTGCTTGAAGGGGGCTTCTCTTCTGAGGACTCTCTGCTGCCACGCTCTCCACGAGTTTCTTTCTACTAATCATATGGGCTTATATTTTTCAGCAATCGCACGTTCAATTATATCATCATCTAATTTAGCAAAATTAATATTATTTATTAATGCTAGATGTGCTTTAATTTTTTTTGTCATTTCGCAATATTCATGTTCCCATACCCATAAATCAAAATAAAAGCTTTGGGGTTTAAAGCGATTGTCTGGCGATTGTTCTAGCCAGAGATTGTCAATCTTCTCAAATACTTCTTTAATGATATACTGATACTCAAATAAATCTTGCATTAATTTTAAAGACTTTTCCTTTGCCATTTCTGCCATTTCCCTTTGAGCTTCCATTTTAAACCCAAATGTATTTGCGTAGATTAAAACAGTTCTTTAAGCTTAAATATATCACCAACCAATTCAACCAAATTATTATCCATTACTGCTAAATGTGCTCGAATTTTTTTTATCTTTTTAATATATTCTTGCTCCCAATCAAAATTTGAGGTTTTGTCTAGCATGGCATGATCAATCTTCTTAAATATTAGTCTAATAGCAAGATTATAATCAAATATTTCTCGCATTATTTCTAAGGACTCTTCCTTCACCATTCTTGCTTCCAGTGACATTTTACGTAAGGATTCTTCCTTTTCCATTCTTGCCGCCATTTTAATTTAAATTAAAAAATAATTAAGCGACTGGAACTGTGTCTGGAGGGATTATCTGCAGTTCTTCCTTCACAAAAGATCTTCGGGGGGCTGGTCGTTTTGTTGTGTCAGTTTCTCGTAAATAATACACGGGCGGATTCATTTTCACAATTTTTTTTTATCTCATATGGATCAACACTCCAAACTGGATCTGTTGCCCTGATGCGGGTGTCCCCTTCTGCTTCTCCCGGCGAATAAAGGTATCTCACTTTCAAACCAAATGGTAATAGTTTGCTTGATGAAGACTCTCCTTCAACAACATTTATTGTTTGTTTTCTGATTGCTTGTACTGGTTTTAGACCTTTAAATTCTTCATTATTCATTGTGCGCAAAACTGAGGGCAGCCTTCTAACCCATTCTGTGTTGCGAGAATTGTCAATCAGCTCTCTGTGATACTGGTAGGAGAAAAGTCTTTCAGATAACTGTTTGTTAAAGTTTTCAACCAAACCCTGTGATCTGTGAACACCCGGAATGCCTCTTTTAATGGTAACTCTATGTTTTAACAATAATTGATTCACTTGTCCTTTAAATTCTTTCCCATCATCGACTTGAATCATGCGAGGATAAGTTAAGGGTCCTCGTTGATATATCAGTTGTATAGCGACAGCAACAGCAGAAGCACTCTTTTGTGTTAATGGTTCAGCATCTTTGTATCTTGAAGCTATGTCAATGACTGTAAGTGCGTACTTAAATCTTTTTCGTCTAATCGTATCATGGGGTAAATATAGAAGATCCATTTGATGGGTGTCGTTCGGTATTGTGTTGACAAAGTGTGGTCTTTGTATTCGTTTAGGCGCTGGTAAATAAATTTGCCAAATCGCTTGTTTAGATAACCATTCCTTTGCTGTTTGTTCACTGACTCCAGCTGCTTGGCTTAGCTTTTTAATTGCTGTTATTCCCTTCCAATATCCTTTTGGTGAATAATAGATTTTGTTCATTTTTATTCAGCCAATATTATGCGCAACAAAATACACAACGGTCATGCCAAAGGCAATAAACAATATTTCTTGCATCTTTTGTTTTTCTGATGGTTGATAAAAATCGCTGAATTTTGGTGGAGGCAATGTCTCGATTGGCTTGCCTGTTACAAGATAATATTCTTTTATTGCTTGATCAACATCTTTAAATGTGTAAGCTGCATGTCCCTGTTTTTTCAGTTCATCGTTAATAAAATCTAACTGCTCAATTCTCTGCTTTTCATACGCAGCTTGTGCTGCGGCTAGTTGCTCCATAGCTTTGTTATGTCTTTTTCTCTCGCCGTCATCCCGTAGTTTACTAAATGCGTAATTACTTCCGCTAAAAGCAAGCGCATTAACCACAGCGCCACCAATCATCATTACGAGTGAAGCCATTTTTATAAATGTATTTTTTTAATTTTACATATTGATACTGTCTGGAATTATTCCTTGCTTAACTAAAAAATCTTTCGTAGCAAATGAAGCTGTAATAACAGCAATCAGCTTTGCTGAGTCTTCAAAGTCTAGTTTGCCAAGATCTGCTGGTTTTATTTTTAATAAGTTTTTACCAAGCATTGTGTATCCTACACTTAGGCCTCCAATAACAGCAGAATGGTATACAAGGTTAGTAATAGTTTTTTCGGTGCTCATTTTTAAAAAATAAAATAATATTTATTCATTAATAAAACATGAACTGCGATGATTTACTTCCTGAACTTACAAATGATCAAGTTGATGACCAAGCTATTATGCGCCAAAAGGAAAGGCTGTATTCTTTGGCGGCGTGTGGAAAAACAAAACAGTACCTTGGAAATGAATTCAGCATAGAACAGATTCAACAGATGTCGCCGCAAGACATTGTAAAGTATCACAACAGGTATGAAGCGCAACTGGGGTCAAGAATGGTAAAAAGTGTTGGGCAAACGGTTCTTAGTTTGTACACTAAACTAGTTAGTAGATTTGCTCCCATTGATTCTAAACAAGATTTTATGTATGATTTAACACAGGATCCCGTTTTAACAAAGTCATTAGAGTCTCTAGGATGTGATCTATATTACAGATTTGGAACATTGTTATCGCCATTAATCATGGGATTAATTACTTTTAATCATATAGATTTTGTTTCCCTTCAAAATGACCGAGCCAGAAAATCAGCAGAAAACATTGATGGAGAAAGTGACCAGTAAAAAGCCTCCTCATCCTGGGCGTGTTGCAGCAGGAAAAAAATTAGCAGAGTGGAAAAAACAAAAAAAATTAATGTTGCAATCACAGAATGTAACTCATAATGAAAACATAACACCGCCAACGCCAACAGTTGTTTCAATGCCAGCTGTAAATACACAAGTTGATTCAAGGCCTGCAACACCAAAGTCGTCATGGAATATTGAATTTAAAACAGTTGCCATTTTTGGCGTCATTGCTGCTGGGGGTGGTTATTACGGTTATAAAATATATAAACAACGCCAGCAAAAACCAAAGCAGTCCAAAAAATCTCAGCCACTAAATACAGAAGCCGAACAAAAAAGCATGCCAGAACCGCCAACAACAAAAGATCATTTTGATCCATTTCAGATGGAATAATATTTCAAGAACTTAATAAATAATTATAAGTGACTTGAATAAGAACTTAATAACGACTTGATGACGACTTGATAAAACTTAAATAAGAACTTGATAAGAACTTAATGACGACTTGATAAAAACTTAATGACGACTTGATGACGACTTGTTAAGAACTTGAATAAGTACTTGAATAAGTACTTGAATAAGAACTTGTTAAGAACTTGATGATGACTTGTTAAGAACTTGATGTTGACTTGTTAAAAACTTGATGTTGACTTGTTAAGAACTTGAATAAAAACTTGTTAAGAACTTGAATAAGAACGTGATGCCGACTTGAATAAGAACCTAGAACGACTTAATGACGATTTTTTTTCACAATTAATTGTTACATTCTTTTCCGGGGAGACAACTCCCTTCTGCCTTTATGTAGTACTCTAGGCCAGACATGTCTGGCCACGGCTTACTCAACTGCATAATTGCCGAGTCGAAGCGTCGCACTGTTTGCTGGTTCGTGTCAAGTTACACATAAGGGCGTCGGGCCGCCACGCGGCATTGTATAAATTTAGATGGCGTCGTTCAGTACAGGCGTTAGACGTCATTGTATAAATTTAGGCGGCTAAATTTCTAAACATATCAAAACATGTTTCTTACCTTCCCCCAATCACAAGACTAGATAGAATCAGCTGATTAGTAACAGTGACGACATTTCCGCCCAGCACTTGTGTTGTTAGCAACTAAACCTAGCTGTCTTGTCATTTGCGGGTGTGCAGTGCAGTCGTGTTTTCAGTTAGAAAGTGTTGTGTTATGTCGCAAGACAGTATCTCTTCTGAATTAGAGATAGAACTTCTGAATCACAAACCGTTCATCAAGAATTGCTAGATTACTCAAGACAAAAATGGGAAGATTGGTTGAGACAACATATTGGAATCTCACCTTCCTATTCCCGTAAACTGAGGGTGATATCTCGATTGCTGAGACCGTTCACGCGTGAACGGTACTATTTTTAGAATCCTATCTGTCGGAGCTGGCTTGTCTAGAAGACCTACCGTGAGAATTTTGGAGGGCTTGTTTTTGGAAAAGTATGAAAAGGTTTTTTACTTTGGACTACCCCTTTAATTAAGTTTTTCCATGCTTTGTCAGTCCTAAATTTAGGGGGCCCCCGGGTGTACTTTATACAATTGTCTTTTTGTTGAATCAAGCTTTGATAAGTCATTGGTGGCTTGCTTGAATAAACTTCAAAACGTGCCCAATTCTACGCTTTTGTGAACACACATCCCACCCCTTTTTAGACACTCCTTTCAGATAGCTTTCAATGCCATATTCTCACTTGAATGAAATCCCAAATTGGTTGACAAAAAGCCCTCCTAAGAATAAAGGCGGGGTTTAAACCAAGTCCCCTTGTTTTGTTTGTTATCTTAACGGTCGTGACAGAGAACTATAAAAAATAATCCCACACTTGTATGTTTTTAAAGTGTTTACTATTAGAGAAATATTTAAAAAAAAAGGGATTCTGGGGAACCGGCGGAAGCAACGCGAAACCGGCTTCGCCGGGTTGGGGCTGGCGGAGGTGGGTGAGCCCCGAATGCCCATTTTTTGTTCCTTTTGGGGCATTTGGGGGGGCGTTTCTACGCAGCTATTTTTGACCGTTAAAAACCGTTAAAAACACGACCCCCCCAAAAAAAAGATCAAAAAAACTTTTTGATGTTGCGGCAAAGGGACTCCCCGGATCGCCACCAAACTTGGCATGGGCTAGGGAAACTGTGAATAACATTGGGGCATTCGATAGTTTTTTGACTTAGAGAACTATAAAATATATTTTTTTGGTCACCACCCCCGCCGCTCCAAACGGCTCAAACCGGGTTTCGCTGTTGCTCCCCCGGGTTACCCAGAAATATATTTATAGTTCTCTTTAGTAACACTTCAAACAAACATAATGTTAGGATTATCTGTTTTTAACATTTAATTTGAAAAATTTTTAGACTTAAGTTTTTTCTTATCCTTCGTTTTTTTTGATCGTTTTCAAAAAACATCGTTTTCTTTCATCATTCATCAAAACATCCCTTTCTTTCATATGAAAAAAAAACTACATCTTTAATTGTTTTAAAACTTTTAAAACTGAGTTTATTTCTGACAAAAATCCCACCCCTTTTCCAGCTGTCTTCCACTGAAAGCCCGTTTTGACAAAGTGTTTCTTTTTTTAACTATGTCTCTTTTTTGCCGAACAGTCATCTTAAAAATAATGTCTGAGTTCCCTTTAAACTGTCTAAAGAAATTTTAAGCATCGCTAAGTTTATTGCTGGGATCAATCAAATGATTTTATCATCCCTCCAAAAAACCTTCTGTCGGATAGCTTTGTTCCATTTTAGTGTTGGACAGAAAAATTACTATGATCAAAATTTAACGATAAAAATGTTTGTAATGGTCGAGGACAAAAATTTTTTTTCCCAACCCTTGCCAC
>JAMYXO010005469.1:0-15401 GCA_033310375.1 Conus canariensis
GATCAAACAAGCGTAGAAGGTTACGCTAGGGCACTGATAGCGAATGATTAAACATGCGTAGGTTGCCCTAGGGACAGTGTTACAGACTGATCAAACAAGCGTAGGTTACCCTAGGGCACTATCAGGGAGAGATCAAACAAGCACAGAAGGTTACCCTAGGGGGACAGTCAGGGACTGATCACACAAGCGCAGGTTACCCTAGGGGCACGGTCAGGGACTGATCAAACAAGCGCAGAAGGTTACCCTAGGGCACTGTTAGGGACTGATTAAACAAGCGCAGGTTTCCCTAGGGACAGTTAGGGACTGATCAAACAAGCGCAGAAGGTTACCCTAGCGTCACTGTTAGGGACTGATCAAACAAGCGTACGTTCCCTAGGGGCACCGTCAGGGACTGATCAAACAAGGGTAGGTTACCCTGAGGGCACTGTTAGGGACTGATCAAACAAGTGCACAAGATTACACTAGGGGCACTGTTAGGGACTGATCAAACAAGTGCAGAAGGTTACCCTAGGGACACTGTTAGGGACTGATCAAACAAGCGCAGAAGGTTACCCTAGGGGCACTGTCAGGGACTGTTCAAACAAGCGTAGGTAACACTAGGGCACTGTTAGGTACTGATAACACAGGCGCTGAAGGTCACCCTAGGGGCACTGTCAGGGACTGATCAAACAAGCATAGAGGGTTACCCTAGTGGCACTGTTAGGGACTGATCAAACAAGCGCAGAAGGGTATCCTAGGGGCACTGTTAGGGACTGATCAAACAAGCGTAGAAGGTTACCCTTGGGGCACTGTCAGGGACTGATCAAAGACGCGCAGAAGGTTACCCTAGGGGCACTGATCGATCAAACAAGCGTAGGTTACCCTAGTGGCACATTTAGGGACTAATCAAACAAGCGTAGGTTTCCCTAGGGGCACTGTCAAGGACAGATCAAACAAGCACAGGTTACCCTAGGGGCACTGTTAGGACTGATCAAACAAGCATAGGTTTACCCTAGGGCACTGTAAGGGACTGATCAAACAAGCGTAGAAGGTTACACAGGGGCACTGTTAGGGACTGATCAAACAAGCGCAGAAGGTTACCATATGGGCACTGTTAGAGACTGATCAAACAAGCGCAGAAGGTTACCCTAGAGGCACTGCTAGGGACTGATCAAACAAGCGCAGGTTACCCTAGGGACACTGTCAGGGACTGATAAAAAAAAGCGTAGGTTACCCTAGGGGCACAGTCAAGGACTGATCAAACAAGCGTAGAAGGTTACCCTAAGGGCACTGTCAGGGACTGATCAAACAAGCGTAGGTTACCCGAGGGGCACTGTTAGAGACTGATCAAACAAGCGTAGGTTACCTTAGGGAACTGTTAGGACCTGATCAAAGAAGCATAGGTTACCCTAGGGCACTGTTAGGGACTGATCAAAGAAGCGTAGGTTACCCTAGGGGCACTGTTAGGACTAATCACACAAGCGCAGAAGGTTACACTACAGGCACTGACAGCGAATGATTAAACATGCGTAGGTTACCCTAGGGGCAGTGTTACGGACTGATCAAACAAGCGTAGGTTACCATAGGGGCACTATCAGGGAGAGATCAAACAAGCATAGAAGGTTACCCAGGGGGACAGTTAGGGACTGATCAACCGAGCGTAGGTTACCCTAGGGAAACGGTCAGGGACTGATCAAACAAGCACAGAAGGTTACCGTAGGGGCACTGTTAGGGGCTGATCAAACAAGCGCAGAAGGTTACCCTAGCGACACTGTTAGGGACTGATCAAACAAGCGCAGAAGGTTACCCTAGGGGCACTGTTAGGGACTGATCAAACATGCGTACGTTCCCTAGGGGCACCGTCAGGGACTGATAAAACAAGCGTTGGTTACCCTAGGGGCACTGTTAGGGACTGATCAAACAAGCGTCCAAGGTTACTCTACGGTCACTTATAGGGACTGATCAAACAAGTGCAGAAGGTTACCCTAGGGGCACTGTCAGGGACTGATCAAACAAGCGTAGGTTACCCAAGGGAACTGTAAGGGACTGATCACACAAGTGCAGAAGGTTACCCTAGAGGCACTGTCAGGGACTGATCAAACAAGCGTAGGTAACACTAGGGGCACTGTTAGTACTGGTCAAACAAGTGCAGGTTCCCCTAGAGGCACTGTTAGGAACTAATCAAACAAGAGTAGGTTACCTAGGGGCACTGTCAGGGACTGATCAAACAAGCGTAGAAGGTTACCTTAGGGGCACTGTTAGGACTGATCAATAAACACAGGTTACCCTAGGGCACTGTCAGGGACTGATCAAACAAGCGTAGGTTACCCTAGGGGCACTGTCAGGGACTGATCAAACAAGCGCAGAAGGTTACCCTAGGGGCACTGTCAGGGACTGATCAAACAAGCGTAGGTTACCATAGGGGCACTGTTAGGGACTGATCAAACAAGCGTAGGTTACCTTAGAGGCACTGTCAGGGACTGATCTAACAAGCGTAGAGGGTTACCCTAGAGGCACTTATGGACTGATCAAACAAGCGTAGAAGGTTACCCTAGGGACACTCTTAGGGACTGATCAAACAAGCGTAGAAGGTTACCCTAGGGGCACTGCCAGGGATTCATCGAACACGTGCAGAAGGTTACCCTAGGGGCACTGTCAGGGACTGATCAAACAAACGGTTACCCTAGTGGCACATTTAGGGACTGATCAAAGAAGCGCAGAAGTTACCCTAGGGGCACTGTTAGGGACTGATCAAACAAGCGCAGAAGGTTACCCTGGGGCACTGTCAGGGACTGATCAAACAAGCGTAGGTAATACTAGGTGCACTGTTAGGTACTGATCAAACAAGTGCAGGTTACCCTAGGGGCACTGTTAGGAACTAATCAAACAGGAGTAGGTTACCTTAGGGGCACTGTTAGGGACAGATCAAACAAGCGTAGAAGGTTACCTTAGGGGCACTGTTAGGGACTGATCAAAGAAACACAGGTTACCCTAGGGGCACTGTTAGGGACTGATCAAAACAAGCGTAGGTTACCTTAGATGCACTGTCAGGGACTGATCTAACAAGCGTACAGGGTTACCCTAGGGGAACTTACGGACTCATCAAACAAGCGTAGGTTACCCTAGGGACACTGTTAGGGACTGATCAAACAAGCGTAGAAGGTTACCCTAGGGCACTGCCAGGGACTCATCAAACACGTGCAGAAGGTTACCCTAGGGCACTGTCAGCGACTGATCAAACAAACGTAGGTTACCCTAGTGGCACATTTAGGGACTGATCAAACAAGCGCAGAAGGTTACCCTAGGGGCACGGTTAGGGACTGATCAAAGAAGTGGAGAAGGTTACCCTAGGGGCACTGTCAGGGACTGATCAAACACGCACAGGTTACCCTAGGGGCTCTGTCAGGGAGTGATAAAACAAGCGTAGTTACCATAGGGGCACTGTTAGGGACTGATCAAACAAGCGTAGGTTACACTAGGGGCATTGTCAGGGACTGATCAAACAAGCACAGAAGGTTACCATGCGGGCACTGTTAGAGACTGATGAAACAAGCGCAGAAGGTTACCCTGGGAGCACTGTTAGGGACTGATCAAACAAGCGTACAAGGTTACCCTAGGGGCACTGTTAGGGACTGATCAAACAAGTGCAGAAGGTTACCATAGGGGCACTGTTAGGGACTGATCAAACAAGCGCAGAAGGTTACCATACAGGCACTGTCAGGGACTGATCAAACAAGCGTAGGTAACACTAGGGGCACTGTTAGGTACTGATCAAACAAGCGCAGGTTACCCGAGGGGCACTGTTAGGGACTGATCAAACAAGAGTAGGATACCCTTGGGGCACTGTCAGGGACTGATGAAACAAGCGTAGAAAGTTACCTTAGGGTACTGTTTGGGACTGATCAAACAAGCGCAGGTTACCCTAGGGGCACTGTGTGGGACTGATCAAGCAAGCGCAGAAGGTTACCCTAGGGCACTGTCAGGGACTGATCAAACAAACGTAGACTACCCTAGGGGAACTGTCAGGGACTGATCAAAAGAGCGTAGGATACCCTAGGGGCAATGTCAGGGACTGATCAAACAAGCGTAGGTTACCCTAGGGGCACTGTTAGAGACTGATCAAACAAGCGCAGGTTACCTTAGGGGCACTGTCAGAGACTGATCAAAGAAGCGTAGAGGGTTACCCTAGGGGCACTGTTAGGGACTGATCAAACAAGCGTAGGTTATCCTAGGGGCACTGTTAGGGACTGATCAAACAAGCGTAGGTTACCCTAGGGCACTGTTAGGGACTGATCAAACAAGCGCAGAAGGTTACCCTAGGGCACTGTCAGGGACTGATCAAACAAGCGTAGGTTACCTAGGGGCAGTGTTAGAGACTGGTAACACAGGAGCAGAAGGTCACCCTAGGGGCACTGTCAGGGACTGATCAAACAAGCGTAGGTTACCCAAGGGGAAATGTTAGAGACTGGTCAAACAAGCGCAGGTTACCCTAGGGGCACTATCAGGGACTGATCAAACAAGCGCAGAAGGTTACCCTAGGGGAACTGTTAGGGACTGATCAAACAGGCGTAGGTTATCCTAGGGGAACTGTCAGGGACTGATCAAACAAGCGTAGAAGGTTACCCTAGGGCACTGTAAGGGACTGATCAAACAAGCGCAGAAGGTTACCCTAAGGACACTGTCAGGGACTGATCAAACAAGCGTAGGTTACCCAAGGGGGACTGTTAGGGCCTGATCACACAAGCGCAGAAGGTTACCCTAGGGCACTGTTAGGGACTGATCACACAAGCGCAGAAGGTTACCATAAGGGCACTGTTAGGACTGATCAAACAAGCGCTGAAGTTAACCTAGGGCAACTGTTAGGGACTGATCACACAAGCGCAGAAGGCTACCCTAGGGGCACTGTTAGGGACTGATCAAACAAGCGCAGAAGGTTACCCTAGGGGCACTGTGAGGGACTGATCAAACAAGCGCAGGTTACCCTAGGGCACTGTCAGGGACTGATCAAACAAGCGCAGAAGGTTACCCTAGGGGCACTGTTAGGGACTGATCAAACAAGCGTAGGTTACCTAGGGCACTGTAGGGACTGATCAAACAAGCGTAGAAGTTACCCTAGGGGCACTGTATAGGGACTGATCAAACAAGCGCAGAGTTACCCCAGGGGCACTGTAGGGTCTGACCAAACAAGCGTAGTTACCCTAGGGACACTGTCAGGACTGATCAAACAAGCCGCAAAGGTTACCCTAGGGCACAGTCAGGGACTGATCAACAAGCGTAGGTTACCCTAAGGGGCACTGTTAGGGACTGATCAAACAAGCGAGGTCACCCTAGGGGCTCTTACAGACTGAAAAAAACAAGCGCAGAAGGTTACCCTATGGGGCACTGTAGGGACTGATCAAACAAGCATAGGTACCCAAGGGACTGTTAGGGACTGATCACAACAAGCGCGAGGTTAACCTAGGGGACACTGTAAGGGACTGATCAAACAAGCGCAGAAGGTTCCCTAGGGGTACTGTCAGGACTGATCAAACAAGCGCAGGTTACCCTAGGGGCACTGTTAGGGACTGATCAAACAAGCAGCAGAAGGTTACCCTAGGGGCACTGTTAGGACTGATCAAACAAGCATAGGTACCCTAGGGGCACTCTAAGGACTGATCAAACAAGCGTAGGTTACCTAGGGCACTGTTAGGGACTGATCAAACAACGCAGAAGGTTACCATACGGGCACTGTTAGGACTGATCAAAACAAGCGCAGGTTACCCTAGGGGCACTGTTAGGGACTGATCAAACAAGCGAGGTTACCCTAGGGCACTGTAAGGGACTGATCAAACAAGCTGTAGGTACCCTAGGGGCACTGTAGGGACTAATCAAACAAGCGCAGAAGGTTACCCTAGGGGCACTGTCAGGGACTGATCAAACAAGCGTAGGTTACCCTAGGGGCACTGTCAGGGACTGATCACACAAGCGCAGAAGGTTACCCTAGGGGCACTGTTAGGGACTGATCAAAAGAGCGTAGAAGGTTATGCTAGGGGCACTGATAGTGAATGATCAAACATGCATAGGTTACCCCAGGGCAGCGTTATGGACTGATCAAACAAGCGTAGGTTACCCTAGGGGCACTATCAGGGAGAGATCAAAGAAGCGCAGAAAGTTTCCCTAGGGGGACAGTTAGGGACTGATCAAACAAGCGTAGGTTACCCTAGGGGCACGGTCAGGGACTGAGCAAACAAGCGCAGAAGGTTACCCTAGGGGCACTGTTAGTACTGATTAAACAAGCGCAGCAGGTTACCTGGACAGTTAGGTACTGAGCAAACAAGCGCAGAAGTTACTCTAGGGGCACTGATAGGGACTGATCAAACAAGCGTAGGTGACCCTAGGGGCACTGTTAGGGTCTCACCAAACAAGCGTAGGTTACCCTAGGGACACTGTCAGGACTAATCAAACAAGCCCAAAAGTTGCCCTAGGGCACAATCAGGGACTGATCACACAAGCGTAGGTTACCCTAAGGGCACTGTTAGGGACTGATCAAACAAGCATAGAAGGTCACCCTAGGGCGCACTTACAGACTAATAAAACAAGCGCAGAAGTTACCCTATGGGGCACTGTAGGGATGATCAAACAAGCATAGGTAACCCAAGGGGAACTGTTAGGGACTGATCACACAAGCGCAGAAGGTTAACCTAGGGGACCTGTAAGGGACTGATCAAACAAGCATACGTTCCCTAGGGGAACCGTCAGGGACTCATCAAACATGCGTAGGTTACCCTAGGAGCACTGTTAGGGACTGATCAAACAAACGTACAAGGTTACCCTAGGGGCACTGTTAGGGACTGATCAAACAAGTGCAGAAGGTTACCCTAGGGGCACTGTTAGGGACTGATCAAACAAGCGCAGAAGGTTACCATACAGGCACTGTCAGGGACTGATCAAACAAGCGTAGGTAACACTAGGGGCACTGTTAGGGACTGATCAAACAAGAATAGGATACCCTTGGGGCACTGTCAGGGACTGATCAAACAAGCGTAGAAGGTTACCTTATGGGCACTGTTTGGGACTGATCAAACAAGCGCAGAAGGATACCCTAGGGGCACTGTCTGGGACTGATCAAACAAGCGCAGAAGGTTACCCTAGGGCACTGTCAGGGACTGATCAAACAAACGTAGGCTACCCTAGAGGCACTGTTAGGGCCTGATAACACAAGCGCAGAAGGTTACCCTAGGGCACTGTTAGGGACTGATCAAACAAGCGTAGGTTACGCAAGGGGAACTGTTAGGGCCTGATCACACAAGCACAGGTTATCCTAGGGGCACTGTTAGGGACTGATCACACAAGCGCAGCAGGTTACCCTAGCGTCATTGTTAGGGACTGATAAAACAAGCGCTGAAGGTTACCCTAGGGGAACTGTTAGGGACTGATCACACAAACGCAGAAGGCTACCCTAGGGGCACTGTTAGGGACTGATCAAACAAGCGCAGCAGGTTACCCTAGGAGCACTGTTAGGGACTGATCAAACAAGCGCAGAAGGTTACACTAGAGGCACTGATAGGGACTGATCAAACAAGCGTAGGTTACCCTAGGGCACTGTTAGGGTCTCACCAAACAAGTGTAGGTTACCCTAGGGACACTGTCAGGGACTGATCAAACAAGCGCAAAAGGTTACCCTTGGGGCACAGTTAGGGACTGATCAAACAGGCGTAGGTTACCCAAGGGGCACTGTCAGAGTGATCAAACAAGCGCAGAGGGTTACCCTGGGGCACTGGTAGGGACTGATCAAACAAGCAGAGGTTACCCTAGGGGCACTGTTAGGGACTGATGAAACAAGCGCAGAAGGTTACGCTAGGGGCACTGTCAGGGACTCATCAAACAAGCGTAGGTTACCCTAGGGGCACTGTTAGGGACTGATCAAACAAGCATAGAAGGTTACCCTAGGGGGGCTCTTACGGAATAATAAAACAAGCGCATCAGGTTACCCTATGGGGCACTCTAAGGACTGATCAAACAAGCATAGGTTACCCAAGGGGAACTGTTAGGGACTGATCACACAACCGCAGAAGGTTACCCTAGGGGCACTGTTAGGGACTGATCAAACAAGCGCAGGTTACCCTAGGGGCACTGTAAGGGACTGATCAAACAGTGTAGGAATGCCCTAGGGGCACTGTAAAGGACTAATCAAACAAGCGTAGAAGGTTACCCTAGGGGCACTGTCAGGGACTGATCAAACAAGCGTAGGTTACCTTAGGGGCACTGTCAGGGACTGATCACACAAGCGCAGAAGGTTACCCTAGGGCACTGTTAGGGACTGATCAAAAGAGCGTAGAAGGTTATGCTAGGGGCACTGATAGCGAATGATTAAACATGCATAGGTTACCCCAGGGGCAGCGTTATGGACTGTGTCACGGTCGCTAAGCCGGACGG
The DNA here is from genome assembly GCA_033310375.1 of Conus canariensis. Classification (NCBI taxonomy): domain Eukaryota; kingdom Metazoa; phylum Mollusca; class Gastropoda; order Neogastropoda; family Conidae; genus Conus; species Conus canariensis. The sequence continues at coordinate 8,395 of JAMYXO010005469.1, forward strand.
CCCTACCACCCTTACCCACGCCTATCACACACTAGGTCAGACAACACAGCACACTAACACAGTTTTACAATCACGCACGCTTCTTTATTTCACACACACTCCATGGCGCCACCACTCACGCACATCTACAACTGCACACAAGTATCCTAATTCCCGCTGACTCACCCTACTCTACGATAAAGACCTGGAAGACCCTAACCTAACCTAAAACACCAGTTGCGGTATATCACTGTGACCTGGGACACAGCGATAGCCCGCACACGTGGTGACTAACTACTAGGGACAAGGATTTACCAAAGGGACTCTAATCTCTTAACGACTGCTACCACCCACACCTCTCCCCAGGACTCACCCTTCTCTTTAACCCGGACCACTACTGCACTGATCGCTGCATCCCTAAGGGAGGCAACGACCAGTACCCTACACTGTGCTGGCCACTACGACCCGAAAGGAGGCAGTAGCTAACACCCCTAACCCTACTGCCTAACGCTACACCCCTTCTACCACAAACATGGGACAACCCATCCCGGCCCGGAAAACTCCAGTCCTCGGCGCTGTACGGGGCCCCTCACAGGCTGACACCTCCCCGGAGGACTCTGCACCCCGGCGCTGTCCGTGGCTCCTCGCAGTCTGACTCCTCCCCCGATGGGCACGACACCCAACGTACACACACCAGACGCCCTCTCGACGGGTCCGGGGCTCGTAGGACGCCTCCTCCTCTGAAGGCCCCGCCGGACACCAAGGGTGGAAAAGGCCTGGTGCAGCGCCCTCTCACAGGACGCCTAAACCGGGACGAGGAACCAGTGCCGGAGAACTCCCGGAAGAGTACCGGTAGCCGGAGGAGAGCTGCCCCACAGAAGGCAGCCGGCCTGGGTGGTCTCCCTCTCCCGGGAAAACAACAGGTACTGGAAAGCGCCGCTCACCTGCCGGCACGCGGCAGTAGACTGAGGTGATCTGGCCCCAGCCTCAGGACGGAGCAGGATACCTGCTGACACAACTGGACAGACAGACGTTCAACCACACCAGTTCTGCAACTGGCTGACAGTGGCTGCAACAAGGACGACACCGACTCAGCACAGGCCAAGGGCACCCAAACCCGACGAGGACCTGGCACTAACTATGACTCGAAGTCACTCTTCAAAAACTACCGGCGCTGCCGCCGCACCTACAAGGAGTACGTCCACTCCGACGAACACCAGGGACCGAAGTGAAGCTACCCCAACGCATTCCGCCCTGGTCGGAATCAAGCGAACTCTACTCACCACACAAAACAACGATTGGTCAGAGCAGTGTATCCCTCCGCAGAGCTGACACGCCTGACCAACGGACTAGTTGTTGCTCGTGCAACAACACAACAACTTACCACAACAACTCACAGACTTGACAACACAACAACAGCCGATATCCTGCCCCGCCTTCTCTGGTATAGAACCAAAGTAACAAAAGGGTAACAATCGGGAACGAAACCAACCTCCCGCTTCCATTCCATTCCTTCAATAAGTGAAGACTGGAATGAAAGAATACTGTATGTCCTATTTTCCCAGCCTCCTACCTAGCCTAATCTTTCTACCTAACCCTGAGGAACTTAACCTAACTCTAGCTAACTAAACCCCAGTCTTACCCCGCGCGCGAGCGCACACACACACACACACACACACACACACACACACACACACACACACACACACACACACGCATACGCGCACACGCTCTCTATCTTGAACCACCACTACTCTTAAACACATGGACATACTGATTTAGTACCCGCCGATCGGTGACACACCCCCCTGCCTAAGTTTTAACTACAGGTTAAAACCAACAACTTTTCACTCGATCGGCGTTTTGGCCACACCCTACCTATAACAATCCAATTCCCCATCACTCATTCTGTCCTACTCTTACTTTTGATGCACACCAAAACTTCCATCACAACAGCATCAACTTTTAAATACATCAACAACCACAGGTTACATTAATCAACCTGGACTAACTCTGCCTCACACGACCTTAACGCAGGCACTTATGGGCAGCCGTTACACTACGCACTACATATAAATTTCATAACTGAGGGGGCTCTGATTACGCACAACTGCTGTGTAACACGTGCTACAAATACCACACCCTCAGTAACCCTTTGCTACGCCATTCTCTACCAAGGATAACACATGCATAGCTTCGACAATGTCAACCTCTCACGACACAGGTTAATGGAACCCTCAGGTTCTCTCTCTCTCTCTCTCTCTCTCTCTCTCTCTCTCTCTCTCTTTCTCTTTCTCTTTCTCTTTCTCTACGGCAAGCGACTCAAGAAGTCTGCCGCCACATTGTCCTTTCCAGACACTGCCTGCACCGTAAACTGAAATGGCTGCAGCTGCAGTGCCCACCTTGTGATCCTCCCACTAGTACTCTAGACCCTACAGCTATCTTCCTGGGTTTTGCCCTCAAATGAAAATGTCGCTTGTACCTGCAAGCTGCTGTTGCCAAGTTCTTCTTTGCCAACTCACACGTCTCAGCTACCTTGTTCCTTAAGTTAACGACGTACTCTGCCGCTGTGCGGAGCTCTTGCCTTTCCGGTTGCAACCACAGATCCCTCAGTATCTGCATGGGCCTGCGCATCAGTGGCATCCTTACAAGGGGAACTCTTGACACTCTTCCCTTATCCACTGTACGCTGACACTGGACGCATGACTGGCAGTACCGACGAATGTCAGCATGCATGCCTGGCCAATAAAAATGGCGACCAACTCGCTCCTTGGTTCGGGTGGTACCTAAGTGACCAGACATGGGTACGTCGTGGGCTAGCTTCATCACCGTGGTCCGTAGTTCAGCTGGGACGCAGATCTGACTCGCTACGTCCTTGGGACCCTCAAACCGCCTAACCAGTACACCAGATTTCCGAGCGTACTCGACTCTTCCAAACTTGGTGTGGAAGCGCGTCCCTGCTTCACACGCATTCCGAGCCTTCCTCAAGGTTTCATCCTGGTCCTGCATCTGAATTAACTGCTGGGTAGAGGTGTTCAGAACACATTCCTCGACGGGCAGTGGTACGGGTTCTTGCTGCTCCCTGGCTCTCTGCGCGCGTGTCTGCACTGCCCCTACCAATGCCGGGTCTGCGTATACAGGCACACGTGTCCAACCGGGATCTCCTACTCTCTTTGCGAAGTTTCCGATCAGGACTTCCTGCACAGGGCTATTCATGACCAAAACTTCCAACTTCCCTGCGATGAATGGTGACTTCAACTCTACTACCGCCACAGGTAACACAGACCTACATCTGGACTCGGCCAACACTACTGGGACTGTCTCTCCTGTGTACGCATCTGCCGGTACTAACCACTTAGCCACTACGGTGTGTCCGGCACCAGTGTCCCGTAATCCATTGGCCGGAGACCCGTTAACTTCTACGATGCACGCAGGCTCGTACCGCTGCTCAGCGCATGGGCGACACAACGTAGGGACTACTCGAGCTTGGGGCTGGTCACAACAATGAACAGCTCCAACAGAATGGGGCTCAGGGCATTTCCTAGCGATGTGGCCTGGCTTCTTGCAGTTGAAACAAACTATGGTCGATCTAGGCCCTTCTGATCTCCTGTTCAGCTGCTGTAGTGCACCATCACTCTGTTGGGATCTCTGTGTGGGCTGGCTCCCTACCGTTTCGTGCCTATTACCCAGGTTGGGCTGGTTAACTGTTCGGTCTTGCCTCGCCTTCCTCCCCAGTCTTTTGGCCTCTGCCAAAACAGTAGCTTCCGTTGCAAGTTGTTCCACAGTTTTCGGGCATGTCTTCCGCACCTCAGTTGTGAACTCTGGAGACAACAGCTGATAAAACTGTTCCTGGAACAGCAGATCCTTTACGTCCTCTGCCACACTCTCATCCTTGCCCGCTGCCGCACACCAGAGGGAAAACCACCGCTTCATCCTTCCCAGCATCTGGCCGAAAGTCTCAGCAGCGTCCTTCTTGATGCTCCTGAACTTTTCTCGGTAGGCCTCAGCATCTAGCCTGAAGTGGCTTAACAGGGCGCTCTTTATCTGATCATAGTCGCCTAACTCATCCGCACTTAACCGCATCACCGCTTCTCTAGCCTTTCCTCTCAGCAGAGACATCAGACGTGTGGGCCATGAGGTCTTGCTCCACTTGCACATCTGGGCTACACGCTCAAATTGGGCGATGAAAGCGTCCACGTCGTCGTTCTCTCCCAACGGCTCAAGGTGGACATGCTTCGTTTCCTCCACCTCAATCAAGCGTTTCCTATGCGCTGCTTCATCTAAGGCCTGTCTCTCTTGTATGATTAGCTCTCGCTCTCTTGCCTCTAACTCGGCTTCATCCCTTCGTCTCTTGAGATCTAACTCGGCTTGCCGTGCTTGAGCTTCTATTTCCCTTATTGCCCTTTCTTCCTCCATCTTCTTCCTCTGCAGTTCCAGTTCCATCTGTCTCGCTGCTTTCTCATCTTCAATCTTCTTCTGCTTCACCTCTAGTTCCCTCTGCCTAGCAGCTTTCTCCTCTTCTATCTTCTCCTGCTTCATCTCTAGCTCCCTCTGCTTCATCTCTAGCTCCCTCTGCCTAGCAGCTTCCTCCTCTTCTATCTTCCTCTGCTGCATCTCTAGCTCCCTCTGCCTAGCAGCTTTCTCCTCTTCATCCCTCATCTTCTGCCTCACTTTCTCCTCCTCATCCTTCATCTTCTGCCTCACTTTCTCCTCCATCCGGAGCTCCAATTCTGCTTCTCTCGCTGTCCTCTCATCCTCATTACGTACCGAGTCTGTGACGAACTTGGCGAGGTCTCCCCCAGCTAAACCCATCGCCGCTCCCAACTTGGCAAACTTTGCATAAACCCCCGCCCCCTGTTCTTGATCCACCCCCGCTCCCTGGTCACTAACCTTAGGTTTGGTATCCGCCGTAGGGGCCTGTGGATCCATGACACTATCGGGGTCGTACTGCGGATGGGCTCGGGTGTGTTTAGACATAGGGTACCCCTACCACCACAGAACTAACAAGGGACAATATCCAATATGAGCGCAAGTAGATGTTCCTAACCACGCGCTTGCCCCCCTAACCAACAAACTAAAGCAACTCAGCACAAGTATACACTGCACTCAGTGAGTCACGCAACAAGCATAACTCCACCCACACTTGTGTACCTCCTACATATACCCACATGGGCTCCAACCCATACAATACTACCAATGCACTGTCTGGTCACTGACTGAACCACGTGACACCGTGTGTCCACCGTCCACTGTGCATGCGCACCAGTTACCCACAGTCACAGGCCTCACTGTCTCTGGTAGGCCGCACCCACACGATCACAGTGCACTTGCACCCCTCAAGTCCAGGTGCACTCACAGCATACCCTATGCCACAACACTGCGCACCCTCGTGCTTCACACACACAGTCACCTGGCTTACTCTGCCCTTAATCCCCACAGGATATCCGAGCACACAGCGTGCACAGTCACGGGCCGGGTACCACTCTACCTACTCACTGGGTATACCACATGTAAGGGACACAAAAGACACCTGGTACCCACCGGCACCTCACCTACACTGTACGGTGTGATCACTCACACTTCCAACAACCACTCAATGTTTATTGACCATTCATACCTCACCCACACGGTAGCGCCACCCCATTCACACCAACACAAGTGCCCTGCCCAGTGCCAATGGTAACCTGCCTGAAGTGAACAGGGACACTACGTACCACCTCCCAGGGTACTGGTACGCTCCCACCAACCACCCACTTACATTTCACACAACGTACACCCCGGACACAACACCCCCCTACCTCCCTCCTAGCTACCTATCACCTACCCAGAACCGCTTATGTACCCCGCATCTCCACCATAGTGTCACGGTCGCTAAGCCGGACGGCCCTACCACCCTTACCCACGCCTATCACACACTAGGTCAGACAACACAGCACACTAACACAGTTTTACAATCACGCACGCTTCTTTATTTCACACACACTCCATGGCGCCACCACTCACGCACATCTACAACTGCACACAAGTATCCTAATTCCCGCTGACTCACCCTACTCTACGATAAAGACCTGGAAGACCCTAACCTAACCTAAAACACCAGTTGCGGTATATCACTGTGACCTGGGGACACAGCGATAGCCCGCACACGTGGTGACTAACTACTAGGGACAAGGATTTTACCAAAGGGACTCTAATCTCTTAACGACTGCTACCACCCACACCTCTCCCAGGACTCACCCTTCTCTTTTAACCCGGGACCACTACTGCACTGATCGCTGCATCCCTAAGGGAGGCAACGACCAGTACCCTACACTGTGCTGGCCACTACGACCCGAAAGGAGGCAGTAGCTAACACCCTAACCCTACTGCCTAACGCTACACCCCTTCTACCACAAACATGGGACAACCCATCCCGGCCCGGAAAACTCCAGTCCTCGGCGCTGTACGGGGCCCCTCACAGGCTGACACCTCCCCGGAGGACTCTGCACCCCGGCGCTGTCCGTGGCTCCTCGCAGTCTGACTCCTCCCCCGATGGGCACGACACCCAACGTACACACACCAGACGCCCTCTCGACGGGTCCGGGGCTCGTAGGACGCCTCCTCCTCTGAAGGCCCCGCCGGACACCAAGGGTGGAAAAGGCCTGGTGCAGCGCCCTCTCACAGGACGCCTAAACCGGGACGAGGAACCAGTGCCGGAGAACTCCGGAAGAGTACCGGTAGCCGGAGGAGAGCTGCCCCACAGAAGGCAGCCGGCCTGGGTGGTCTCCCTCTCCCGGGAAAACAACAGGTACTGGAAAGCGCCGCTCACCTGCCGGCACGCGGCAGTAGACTGAGGTGATCTGGCCCCAGCCTCAGGACGGAGCAGGATACCTGCTGACACAACTGGACAGACAGACGTTCAACCACACCAGTTCTGCAACTGGCTGACAGTGGCTGCAACAAGGACGACACCGACTCAGCACAGGCCAAGGCACCCAAACCCGACGAGGACCTGGCACTAACTATGCTCGAAGTCACTCTTCAAAAAC
>JAMYXO010005470.1:0-15400 GCA_033310375.1 Conus canariensis
CATTGCTTCAAACAATTCATCTGAACCTTCATATATCTTATCCATGTTGTTTTCTTTTCTAACTCAAAATATTTATTTAAATTAAAAAAAATACTTAATCAGAATCAATATCAACGGTCTTTTTGTGCTTGGACTCATAAACTAAAGTATAAACGCCCTTTGGGGTTGTTAATGTGAGCTGTTTAGAACAGAGTTTAATGTTTCGTTTACTTTTTTTAAACATTCCTTTTTTATCTGGTCGGTGTCTTGAGAAAAAGTTGCCCTTGCCTTTCTTTGAAGATCAAACTTTTGTCTTTTGTAGTCCTCAAAATCAGCCTGTAGGCGACTAAATTCTTCATCCGTGATGTTTGAGTCAACTAGTGCTTTATCAATTATCAGTTTGAACGAACTAAGTTTAGCTGTTATTAGTTGAACCATAGCTGTGTGCTTCTGGAGTTTAGCTTTTATTTTTTTGCTGACAGCACTTACAGCCAATGAACACAGCCAAGAGTTAAAGGACAAACCACCTAGAGGTATAGCTACCGGGGTGCACCTACGCCTGTTGCTAAGAGACCTACACTTGTTCCTGCTGATAGAGCACTAGTGATCGATGCTCCAGTATTAACATATGTAACAGCATTAAAGACAGCAGAATACCTTCGTTTGGTTTTACTGTATTTTGAAAGGTCCTGCTCTAGTTTTTGTTGCATTTGTGTTATGTTTGTTAATCTGAAAGTTTTTATGTCTACAGAGTTCTCTTCTTTGGGCACTTTTGGATAAGTCGTAACAGACATGCTTTTTTAAAATAAAAATAATTTAGTATTGGATATCTTTCAATCTGTTATCTTGAATATTCAGCTGCGCATCATATATTAAAAACAAATGTACATTAAGTGGTTTATCACTCTCTTTTTCTTTATCAATTTGAATGTTTATTACGTCTTTAACTGTTCTCCCACTCCATGCAACTGATTATCTTCTGTTGACCTTAGGTCAATCCATAAACCGTATTTCGTTGTTAAATATTCATCAAGTCTAACACTGTGAAGGTGTAGATCTTTAGACACAAGGTCTACTGTTGGATTTCTACACCTCCCGCCTCCAAACAATTTTCTTATTTCATCAAAATGATGATAAGGTTTAAGCCCGCTACCGTAGACTTGGTTAGGACTACCCTCAATTGAACATTGTACTTTCGTTATTTTAGGATTGATAAACTTTTCACTTTGTCTTTTGAATGGTTCTTCATCTTCACACAGCAATAAAATACCTTTAAGGGATCTTGCTGCGGCGCTAAAACTAAAGTTCCATATTGTGTCTGCCCTGCTTTTAGGATATTTTGAATGATGAATCACTCTTTCGTAATATATTGCTAATTTTGATGATATTGTTGCTCAATCCAGCCTTGCTAAGTTAGGGTTGCTAACAATGTCAAACTCTAACGAGATGTCGAAATGCTGTACTTGGAATCAGTGTCTGTCGATCTAATGACACGTTTGTATTCATTAAAAGTTAGTTCATATGACAATCTGTCTTTTAATGCTCCTTGAAAGTATGCGCATGCGCTTTTAACAACTCAAAATCCAAGGTTATAGAAAAAGCGATTTCCAAACGCATAACTTACAGCTTCATACTTGTTACCGTCTTTAGCATCTTCGGCGTCTATTTGTGTTTTAGTGCTTCGTTATTTTCGATTCCTTGAAACGCAAGATCGGCCCTTTCATTATCGGTTAGCCATAGATCAGAATAGATTAGAAATATGTCTGCATTGTGTAAAGAAAATATTTCTTGCCCCTCAAGTTTTATAGAAATTTTCTTAACGATTGCCCGTCCCAGATTCTGTCAACTGTCCTGTTTACGTCTGTTGCTGAATCAAGTTCTATTTTAAAAGTAAGCGTGCAGATCCCGGCACAATCACTTCATCTGCTCCTAGGTCTGGAAATTTGACAGTAAGAATCTGATCTGAATCAATAGTAGATGGATTATTTGGAACAATAATATTCTGTTTATTTCCCTTCACGCCAAAGGGCTCTTTCAGTCTTCTATGCGGGTCAAGAATCGAGCCATATGCTTGTGACATTTTTTTATAAAACAAAATAAAAAGTTAATTATTTAAAAACATGGCAGAAGAAGATTATGATGTTTTTGATCCTGGAGACGACATGAGTGAAATGACGCCTTTGACACATCCATTACAATCATTGCGGCGTGAATTAACAGAAAGTAAGGTCAAATCATTTTATCAAAGTTTAGGCCAAGAACCTCCCAAATTTATAGACCCTAATGATTTTGAAACAAAAGATGACCATTTGTTTGTGAAAAACGAGCAAGGACAACTTGTTCAGCTTACAACTAAACCAGACCCATCAAAGTTTTTAGCAAAGACTACAATTAGACAAAGGTCAGTGTGAGCGATCAAAATCGCCTTGGCATTGCTAAACCGCGAAGATTAGACAGTGAGGCAGTTGCTAAACTTCAAAACACACTACAAGAACTCCCAACAGATAACCAAATACAAAAATACCCCTTAAAGATTTAAGCCCAACAGCAGACGAAATAATAGAAACCAGTTTTTCAGAAGCATTAAAAACTATGCACGATCCGCCGCTACCTATGAGAGAAATAACGGCCCTTGATCATGCTTTGAAAAGCATCAGAGGCGAATTAACAAACAATTTAGCAAAACTGGGTGAACTAGATGAGCATATAAAAAGAGAAAAAGAAAAACTAGTTGAGGCTGATGACCACAACTTAGGACCTGGTGTTAAAGAAAGAATAACACAAAGACTAAAAGATCTTGAACAAGAGAGATCAGCAAGACTAGAAGTGTTGTCTAATAACCGAGAACAATTACGAACTCAAGTGAGCAGAATAAGAGAAACTATCCAAAGAATTTTATATGAAGACACAACACTAACAGAACGAATAAGAACACTGTTTAGAGAGCAAGGCGTCACATTAGCAAGTGTTTATAACAGCCTTAGGATTTGCAATAAGTACACTGGTGTTGGCTATTACAGGCGGTGGTGGTGGGGGAGCAGTGCCACCAGGCCCGCCAACTCCGTCGTCAGATAAATCATGGGTAAAAAAACAACTCGATCACCTTGCAAACTTACTAAAAAAATTAGCTAGTAAAGCAATAGATTCTTTGCCTAGTATAATAGGAGGGATCGTTAGCTGGCTTTTGTCTGCCGCAAGTAAAGTAGTTGGCTTTATGGCTGAGCACTTATGGGCATTAGTTGTCTTAATAGTTGGGTTACTTTATAGTAAGATAAAGACCAAGTAATCTAGGGCAGTTAATCCAATAACAAGTGCCGTCTTTTCATATTCATGGGGTCGCTTTATTCACCATGGGGATTGGTTGGGGTTTTGAGGGGAGTATTGGATGGGGTTTTGAGGGGGCTTGTTTGTTTATTGTTTGTACTGGCTCAGAATTTATGTCGTTTTTTCCGACCTTCTCTTCTTTACCAGCCACAAGGATTTCATTATTATAGTTTATTATTGTTCCTATCTGAAGTCTGAGGTCAGAAGGCAGCATGTATAAACCAGTGCCAACAGCAAAGTCTACTTTCGATCTTGCGTATTGCAAAACATTTTGGTACCTTTTAATACTTGAAGGCAAATCAATTGCAGAATTAATAGAATCCTCTAAATTTGCTAAATACTGTTTTTGGGCGTCAAAGCCAGTAGAAGGATCAATTATGTTTGATCTCGTTTGTGCTTGCGAACCTAGCAAACACCAAACATAAGTACGAATGGAGTCGTTTATTCGTTCTATTCCCGCTCTAGTTAGGCCCTTAGATGTATCCAAAATAAATGTTGTCCAAGCTTTTTTATGCTCTTGCTCTATGGACCCGAGGTGAACAGTTGTGCCTGAAGAGAAAGATGTGTAAGGAGGATTCCAATCATAGTTATACTTTCTGTGCACGCCCCAAAAATAAAGGGTGCCTAAACCATGATTAAGATCCAACTTTTGTCTAAAGTCTGTCTTTGGGTCAATATCAAATTCGTTACAGATCCTTTCAAAAGCCTTGTAATCTATTCTGTTGCTGAATGGATTAAACGTTTTGTCATTTGGTAATGGCGCTTGCAGTTCAGACAAAATACGTCTGAAGGTGTAATAAAAATGAAATCTATACACTGACCTCACCAAAGGATCAGGATGATTTAAATGATCGGCATACGACACTCCACACCCAGTTGATGCACAAAACACAGCAAAGTTTAACTGGTTCTGATAAAACTGCATCGGATGACTGAACCACACTTTCGGGTTGTAGTCGTTTTTAATAGGAGGGTTAAGATATCTGTTTAATGGAGTACTAACCTTTACTTGAAAGGCGTCAGTCTGAGTCACAGAAATGTCGAGAGTATCAGTTGTTATATCTTTAGGACTGTAGTGCGGCCCAACAGAATATTTTGCATTAGTATATTTGAATGCACTCATTTTTAAATTTGTTTTTAAAAATGTTTGTAACAATAACAACTCAAGGCAGTCCTTCGTTTTTAGAGTATGCTATTGATAATAAATGCGGAACCCGAAGGGTTGCACTCCATGAAATTTTTTACAAAGTCGTATGGTTTAATATAAGTCAATCCAAGAAGAATAATGTAATTCAAAAACTTGACCTTGGTGGAGACATAATTAGCCAGTTAACCATACCTGATGGTTATTACGGGTTTTGCTCGCTAAAAGAAGCAATGAGTAACTTCGACATTACTCTCAAACTTAACAATGCAAATTTGAAAATAATGTTGACATTCAAACCTGAAAAAGAAGTAGGAGGTTACCTTTTTGATGTAGAGCTAGCTAAAATGTTAGGCTTTGCAACTGGCAATCATGGCTTTCATGCCTTTCATAGATTTATAGTTACACCAGACAAAACTACTTATGAGGGAGAATATCCGCTCGATCTTGCATTACATTCATTACTCTATGTTCATTTGGACGAGCTGAGCACTGATGAAAACTTATATGATGGAAGGCCCTCAACTGTTTTAAGAGCTCTTCCATCAGGAAAGCTGCATATTGCGATTATGAAATTATACAATTCCCTAATTTACAGTTTAAAAAATTAGCTTGTGGGAGGGTCAGATCATTTAATATAAAGATCACAGATAAAACAGGGAAAGTCGTGAAATGTGATAACCTGCACATTGTTTTAGAAATAAAATAATACGTTGTTTTAAAAAATGTCACGTGGACCAGACGATTCGGGGGTTACATTAGCGCCTGAGAGGTGTGTAACTTTAGAATTAAAAGACCTTGCAGACGTTGAGGACTTTGAACAAAACGGTGAGATAGGCACTTTATATGGTTTTGAGTACACTAAAGATGGTTATTATAAGCGCAAAGAGGTTGACGACAACAAAAGGTTTCCTAAACTAGAACAACTACGCAATCTAGAAGCAAATAATACAGGTCAGTATGAATATAAAATAGTTCGAAAAACTGACAACAAATGGCACTTAGAACCATATTTAGAATGGGACATAAAATTTGAATTCTTAAGCCCATTTACATTTTTCGACCGCCAAAAAAGTTTCAGAAAAGCATTGAACTCTGGCCCTTTACATGTAAGTCTTATGCCAGAGGACAACAGTCGGAAAGAGATCGAAATAAAGCCGTTTGGGGACAAACAGTACATCCTCCACAGAAGAGAATCGGTTTTAAAGAAAGCTTCTACAAAATTACAGTTCATTCCACGCACAAAATTAGGAGACACGTTCACAATGATATTTAAAATTTCTGTCTTAAAAGATGAGGCGAGAAATGGAGCTGTGGGTGTCAGTGACAACCTTATGGAAGGAATTCTTATTAGCTGGCAAAACTTAGACGTTGACAAACTTAAAGTTACTGGCGTCGTTCTTTACAATGGCGAGGATATTAAGGTCATAACAACAAGCAACAAAATTGATATTAGTTTAAATAGAAACGATCTTACAGAACTGAACTGGATTAATCTTACACATTTGGGCCTTATAGGGTTTTATTATACTGAACAAGTTTTGACAGAGAGTATGATAAAAACAATAACTGGTGTAAATTAAATTCTGTTTTAAAACTATGGAGCAAACGACTTTGGTGTCAATGCCGATGTTAAACTTTATGACAAAAACCCCTCATTGTTCATTGATTTGTGGACAGACTGGTTGTGGAAAAACAATATTTGTCCTCGACCTATTACAAACAGTTTATCGTTATAATTTTGATCATATAGTAATTTTCTGCCCAACACTTAAATGGAACAAAGCATATCACGACAGAAGGTTTATATGGACAGATGATGACATATATTTAGTTGATCCTAGCAATAAACTGAGTGAGTGTTTAGAACATTTCTTTAGACAGTTTGAAGGAACTCAGACACTATTTATTATAGATGATTGTTCAGCAGAAAAGGATATAGTCAAAAAAAGAAACGCTTTGTCAAAACTGGCTTTCAGTGGAAGACATGCTGGGATAAGTGTGTGGATTTTATGTCAAAAATATAACTCAGTTTTAAAAGACTTTAGAGAGCAATTAAAGACAGTGGTTTTATTCCACATGAAAGACAGAGACGCATTTGATGAATGTATGAAAGAAAATGATGTTATTGAAAACGATCAAGAAAAACGAAGGATTAAGCAAAAACTTAAGTCTCAAAAGTTTTCTAAATTAGTGTTAAAAACAGATAATCCTACACATTATGTATGTTTGTAAAGTGTTTACTATTAGAGAACTATAAAATAGGCATTCTGGGTAAGCCGGCGGAGCAACAGCGAAACCGGCTTCAGCCGGTTGGAGCTGGCGGAGGTGGGTGAGCCAGAATGCCTATTTTATAGTTCTCTTGAAGAAAGAAGAAAAAAATTTTTTGTGTCCCTTAGTGAACAAAAATGTGCACAAGTCATGACAAGTAATGAGAATGTCCAAAAAATATTGAACACACTTTTCATTTCCAGCCAGATCCACAGTAAAAAGATAATTTGTGTGGTTCATCACCACAGTAAAAAGATAATTTGTGTGGTTCATCACCACTTTTAGAGCGTTGAAGAAAAGCAGAGACATTTTCAGTCATTACAGCATCGCACACACTGCAAGTGGCAGAGTTACATCTAAACTTGTTCCATTAACCTTTCATTGTCTCTGATACTTTTCTTCTCCTGGCTATTTCTTCAGATCATTTTGCGGGAAAATGATTTTTTTTTTTTTTGGTGATAAACTAGTGAATAATCAAAGTTTTAGGGATTGGTTTTGTACATCAGTGATGAAATGGTGTGTCATCATGAACAGATGACCTGTGCTAAACTATTGTCAGATGTTCTGTTGTCACATACAGGCTCCCTGCCTCAGTTTATTATCTGAATGGGGAGTAAGAAGAATAATCATTTTAGTGTTGAATTCACATGAGCTGTATTTTTGGGATGTGTATCCACTAAACAGAACTTGGTGTTTATGAAATTGTTCTGTAATAGTAGGCTGTCTGGTTTTAAAGATGTAGAGAAAATAGTGAAGAATTCAGTGAAAAAGATAAAAGAGCTGTTATCTGAAGGGAATGTTTGTTCTTGTGTTCATGCTGAAGATTTATGAAATAGTTAAGAAAAAGTGTGTGTGTGTGTGTGTGTGTGTGTGTGTGTGTGTGTGTGTGTGTGTGTGTGTGTGTGTCCCTGTCCATCCGTCCATGTATGAGCATTCACACATGTTTGTTAACCTCTCCATCTTGCACCTGTCCTTCCATTTTGACCAGTCTAGCTGTTTTTCTGTCAGTTTGTTTCTGCATACTGTTTGTTAAAGTTGATTTCTCTGAATGAATGTGTTTGTCTTTTTGTTTGAACAGAAGAAGGGGAGAGAAGAAACCATCCCCCATACCAGAACAAAATGCAGGCACACAAAGCAGCACCAAGACTGCTCCGAACCTTAAGTCAGAAGCCCGTGTATGCCCTGGTGTGTCTGTGGCTGTATCAGCTGGCAGTGGATTAGTCACCTCCTCTTCAAAGGCCCCAAACCAAACGTCTACTCCCCTCAGCAACTTGTCTGGCACCAAACTTGACAGTGTCAGCCAGCCAGGCACCAGCAAGGGCTGGTCAACATGGAAGCTGAAAACAGACAGCGTGACTGTGGATCCCCTTCCTGCAAGCATCAAGGAAAAAGAACAGGCAGCAGAGAAGGCCGAGAAGCCTGACATGAAAAAAACCGACAGATTCTTCCAAGGCAGATGTGAAGGAAATTGTCAGTTTGGCAGAGAACCCCTTTGACCGTGCTGAGATTCCGGAAGGATGGGGTCAGAAATCGGAAAAGCCAATGTCTTGCGTTGAGAAGATGCTGTTAAGAAGTGAAGGTGGCTGGTCTTTGGACCTGAAGGGGAAGGATGTGCGAGACAAGTCTGTACAGACTGAAGGGTAGGTAGATAGATGTTTGATTTCTCAGAATCTGTCATGTTGGTTGCCGCAATTCACTTTGTGCTTTGTTTCGGGAATTTTGGTCTGCTTTCAGTGGATTTCCTCTTTTTGGTGCTTGAATTTCTGTTGGAAGAAACTGTAAAGAGAGCTTGACAGCCAAAAAATCTTTTGAGAGAAGCAACCCCACTCGGAGAAGCGTTTCAGCCCTGAATTGCTTGCCCTTTTAGGAGGCCAGGTTGCATCCAGATCATTACTCTAAGATGCTCAACTGCTGTTGGATTTTTTTCCCCTGGTGCTGCTGTAGTTTGAATCTGCACCTTTTCGGAAAAAAGTACTTAAAATGTCCCAAGTCAAGAAGCCTTTTTTTTTCTTTTCTTTTACTTTTTACTTTTCAGCCCTTAAAACGACAAGTATTTCCATGACAAGTGAAAATGTAAACTGTTATTTTAAAAATGCAGTGTCTTTGTTTTTTTTGTTTGTTTTTGTACAATATTATTCTGTGTTGTTGTTGTCATATCCTGGCTAAAAGACTCCACGGATCATCCAAACAGCCGAAGCACTTGAGCACTATGGTACAAATGCATCAGCTAGGGATGAGAACATTACATGTGTGACTGTTTTAATTACTCCACCACTTGGGCAGCCACATTGCGACTTTGAGGGATTTTGGAGACTGATGGTGTTATGCTAGGAGCTTGTCAGGATTGAAGACAATCCCTGCATAACTATACAGAGCATAACAACATTTTGTTATAGCCTTAGTGCTCTGTATGTCAACTGGTCTCACACAGCCGTAAGCCAAGGCGTTTATTCTGTGTATTTTAGGCACAACAGACTATACAGAATATACCCATAAAAGACATTAATTTATTTCTTTGTTCAGATTGTTTAACATGTTCATTTTGCTCAGATTGTAGAGCAGATTTTCATCTCTTCTTTTTGCAAGTTGTAATGCTTTTGAAGCTAAATTTTTAATCTTTTACCTTTGTTGCTTAATAATGCAATAATCAATTGAAGTTAAACAGGATTTGTTTTTTTTTTTACCAGTCATTGTTTATACTATTCTGGCTGGTAACCTTTTATTGTTGGCAGATTAATTTTTCTGTTTGCTAATCAAAGTGTTTAAAGCAAAAATACTGACTTTCGGGATGACTTTTGGAAAATTAAAGCAAAAAGGAAAAACATTGATGTCTGAAAAAGGTGCAAAAAAAAAGTAGCCCTAATGTTTTCTAGAAAAGGTTTGTGCAGCTGGATGAAATTATGCACAAACAAAGCAACTGGGTTTGGATGTTTTGCGAGAGAAAAAAAGTTAGTCGTGGAATAATGTGTTAGCTATATTCATTGCTGTCCCACATCTTTCAGAGCTGTTGAGCGTTTTTTTTTGTTGATTTGTTTTGTTTTCTCAAAATTTTATTTTAAAATCTAACCACTAATACACACTATAGTTGATTGATCATGCATTTGCTCAGAGCTGTATTTTATAAGGTATAATAGTTTTGAGAGTTGAAAATTTGTGGATTGTGATGTGAAATTAGTGGTTTTGTTTGAGAATGCGCTTCCCTTTCCAGACCTATGTCCCAGCTGTTGCACTGCATTTTATCTGTCCACTGTCACTTACTTAACATAATGCTCTTTGCAGTGTGGCATACTTTGTTAGGTATATCCACGTCTTTTTAGCCTTAAACTGTATTCATTATCCGCAGGGGATGTTAACTAAGTTGTAAACGGAAATTAGAAATGAGCTTTCACACAGCTAGTTGTCATACTAATTTGTCAGACAGTCTGTTATGTCTGAAGTTTAGAGGTACTGCTACTGTATACCATCCATGACAGTAAAAAAATGTTTGATTTGACAAAATATTACAGATCAGTCTACATATTTAACTGAGAGGTGGTGTGTGTGTGTGTGTGTGTGTATCGGGTGCTTGAAACGCATGGAAAGTGATTTAGAAATTCTCTGTGACATAGGGATGTTTGACTGCAGTAGAATTGGCATCTTTTTAAAATTTGGCGTAAAATCATTCATTGCTTCTGGGGAATATGCAAAAATCCTAGCATGACTATCCTCCTCTGTCAGTCTGTCTTACCACTCTCACCTATTTTCTCACAGAGTGCATGTACTTGACTAGACTAGGAACAGAAAGGAAAATCCTCACAGTGGACTTCATGTAGTTGTCATCTGAAAAAAAGGAGAATTTTTTTTTTACTAAAGACTTCTTGATCACCAGATTCTACAAAAAACAAAACAAAAAAACTTGTGTTTTTTTTTTCTTATGTAAATGGATGTAAAATAATTGCACTGGTTTGTTTAGCTATGTGATCATGTCTTTTTGTCAGTTCAATGCATGGAGAGAGGAAGAAGGTGTGTGACCACTCTCAGTCAAGTCGCAAAGTGATTGACCTTCAGGTTGGTATGACAGATGATTTATCCTCAAACTAAGTAGTTTTTGTTATGTCTCATTTCTGCAAGTATAGACTCTTAGTCTTTCAAATGATCAAAAATTGAAGTTGAACGATGTAAACATGGGTACTTTAGAAACAAAATCATGCCTCAGATTTTGTTAAAAGAAAAACAAATCTAGTATTGGACGTGGCTGTGAAGATGTATGTTTTTTAGGGAAGGAGGGGATGGAGGGTTATTTTTTTTCTTGGGTTCCGAGTCAAAATGGCGTTTAAGGCAATGAGGTGGTTGATCAACTTGCTAAGAATGCCAGCTGCCGTGGTGAAGTGGTTTGCGTTGCAGACTCCCGGTTGAGAGGTCATGGGTTCGATTCCCATCAGAGTCGGTCATTTGTGGGATTTTTCTGCCCTGACCAGCTCCTACAGTTGAGTTTGCTACGGGCTCAGTTGGGAAGACTGGGACGACACAGTCGAGTTTTATCCCGTTGATGGATGCATCCCAGAAAGCGTTGCTCAAATTTCTTGACCAGCACTGCAGGTTTCTGTATCTCTTTGGCCTGGTTGACGCTGGGATATATTATGAGAGTAAGCGTAGAGTACAGCCTTGTCATGCAGACTCATATGACTAGTGCCACATGCTGGCTGCTTGGTTTAGCCAGTGCTGGTAAACTATTGATTATATGAGGGTGAGATTAATCCACCACCTCAGGTACCTGAAAATCTGAGTCCATCTGAATGGAGCAGCCTACTGATCTGATTATCTGTCATCCACTGGTACAGCTCGAAACATCTGTACAAACTGGTTTGACATCCATAGCTTGCGGCATTCTGTGCTGATATTGTTGTGAATTAACAGCTCTCTTTTGTTCTTCACATCATTTAAAAAAAACAAAGCAAAACAAAACAAACAAGAAAAAAAATGTATCCATGAACTGCAAGAAAGAATTAACATTGTTTTGATTTTAAGTTTAGCGGCAGTGGTGGAGACAAAACCAGAAAGGATTTTGTATGGTTTTGTCCGAGCAGCAACATATCTACAGTTATCCGATTAGGCTAGGTAGCACCAACGATGTCCATTGGAAAGTGATAAACAGCATGGCAAATAGGTGATGTTTTTATTGTGAACCATTCAGATACATGATCTTGACAATTAAGGCAGTTTGTTGGACCTTGTAATTTAAACAGTAAACAAGTTGGGTATTTTTTGCTCCCATAAGAAAACCTAACACAGAGTAACTTTTATTCAAGACTGGCACAGCCTTTTAAACTTGAATAAAGTCAGACAAATACATAGACGAACAATCTAATAGTGGGGGAAAAAACAAGCGCAGGCCAACAACTGAACTATCTTCATAGTAACGACTTGGCAAAGATTTGGACTTAAGGAGGGGGGGGGGGGGGAGGGAATTTGAAGATGGAGAAACTGGGAACATGAAATTAAGAAAATATGTTACAGATATGAAAACTCTTCACTAGCTGCATAAGGGAACCATCGCAATCCCATTTGAAGGCAGATATATTTGTATTGCCTGCTCCGAGGCCTTTCGTCCGCTGAGTCGGACTCATCAGGGAGACACGGCTGGTTGTGTCTGCGCTCCGTGTCTCCCTGATGAGTCCGACTCAGCAGACGAAAGGCCTCGGAGCAGGCAATACAAATATATCTGCCTTCAAAAGGGATTGCGATGGTTCCCTTATGCAGCTAGTGAAGAGTTTTCATATCTGTAACATATTTTCTTAATTTCATGTTCCCAGTTTCTCCATCTTCAAATTCCCCCCCCCCCCCCCCCCCCCCCCCCCTTAAGTCCAAATCTTTGCCAAGTCGTTACTATGAAGATAGTTCAGTTGTTGGCCTGCGCTTGTTTTTTTCCCCCACTATTAGATTGTTCGTCTATGTATTTGTCTGACTTTATTCAAGTTTAAAAGGCTGTGCCAGTCTTGAATAAAAGTTACTCTGTGTTAGGTTTTCTTATGGGAGCAAAAAATACCCAACTTGTTTACTGTTTATCGTTTACTGTTCCCTGCCTCATTTCATTTCATTTCCGATCTTGTAATTTAAATAAAAGAAAATCATTTTGATATTTGAATCAATTTTGAGAACTGGTTGGTGATAAAGAAATGGACAGATTGATGTGATTCTGGCTGGCTATCAAGTACTCTGAATAGCACATAAAAATTGAAAGCTTTATCTTTAATAAGTTTTACGGCACTTGTGTACTAAACTTACTCTCCGGTTTCGGTAATTTTGGAAATCTCCACCATCCCTTCCCCCCCCACCCACATTTTCTTTTTTTTTTGTAAGACAGTTGTATTTTCATGAACCTCACAAGGAGCATTGAAAAGAAAATCGGATAGAAACATGACAGGAATGTTCTTAAAATGATGTCAAAGTCAACACTTCTTTCAACTGGAAAAAGAAAAATCCAAAAAGACAAAAATTTTGGACCTAATTTAGAAAGCTACTGTCTCATAATATATATTATTTTGAGATGTCTTGAAATTATTGTATGTAAATTATATTTTCCCAAAGATTCAACAGTCTAAACTGTAGTTAAATACCAAAATTTAGCTTTTATTGAAAACAGCCCTTTGAACCAAAATCATGCCAGAATAACCAAAGTCACGCCAGAATTCAGCTTATTTAAACAACCATGATTTGAAATGTATTTGAGATAGAACCATGGAATTTTGATTGTCTGTTCATTTTAACAAGCATGCTTTTTATATTGATATTCCTTGGTAGAACCAAAATGGTTGTTTAACATTTGATTTTCTTTGACTTGGACTTGTAAATTGCAAATGGAAAGACGGGCTGGTGTGATGGTATATGTATATTGCGCTTGTTACTGTAGACGGAAGTGTGTCGACTTCGAGCACAGCTCTGTCTGAATGAACTTCAACGGGAGCGTTTCCAACTGGAGCTGGACATTTACTGGTGGAAATCCAATTTTCAGCCTGTGTAAGTGGTTTTTTTTTTTGGGGGGGGGGAGGGGGGGGGGGATAAGCAGTCAGGTTTTTTTTTCAATGGCTTCTCTGTTGTTCTGGCCAACATGGGCACTCACACAAGAGAACTGGGATGAGGATGGCAGGACCAGATGGGGGATGGAAGTAGGGTTTAGGGATGGGCAAGGATGGTGTAGGTGGAAGGTTTTTTCATTTGTTGTAAAACTTCAAGCACCAACTGCATATTGTGGCGTGATGGTAAGACATAGCACGCAATTTGTTTCATAACGAGCAGCGTTGTCAAGAATGATTAAAGACTCCCAAATGGAACTTTGTGTTTTTCAAGATTAATCGGTGCCTGTGAATAGCAAATTGGCCAAAGGGTGCTCTAACAGTAACTCTAGCATAGGAACCAGGAGGGATGCAGTTGTGAGAGAGGGGAAGGATGGGAAAATATCTTTATGCACCCCTGAGCCTGTTCAAGGGCCAGTCTGAAGTATCCTTGCCTTGTGAGACATGCTGGTCAAGCTGTACCTGACAGTTCCCGGGACAACAGCAACCACAGAAACTCCCGTGAAGGCTTAGGTTGGCAGTCCCCTTTTCTCTCAACGTATCTGTTTTGACAGATAAAACTAAACAAAAAAACTTGTAACTTCATTCAATGATTGTCTAGGAAAGACTCAAATATTACATGCTGTTACATGTTTTCCAAGATAAGACGGGGAATATCAACTTTGAGGCAGATGGCACCCATGTCGTGTCGAAACGCACAATCAGGCCACAGGGGGGGGGGTGGGAGGAAGGAACTGGGGGTCCCCAGTGCCCAGAAAACCCCGCCATCTTTCCATTTTTGTTGAAAAGAGGGATATTGGTGAATAGATATGTTGTCTTCCAGGGGACTTTCCAACGCATCTGAAAAGAACATTCACATGACCTTCAGTGTTTTTGGGGCCTCTCACAGCCCCTTCACATGCCTTTGACCCTGGACCGCATCATGACCGAGTGGCCTCTTTGGATAGCTCACACCCTCCATTACACCCAGTATTTGAACTGCCCTGTTGAATATACTGCTTTGAATTACATTTTGTGACTTTTTTCAGCCTTCAAAATCTTTCTGTTGGAATCCTTCCTTACTGTCTTTCTCTCTCCCCCCCTGCTTTCTGATTTGCACCTTTCTCTTCCCCCCCCCCCCCCCTCCCCCCCCCCTTTCCTCTCTAGCTGGCCTTGAAAATCTTCCTATGCCACTGCAGGAAAAATGGAAAAACGATTTTATACTTCTAAATAATATTTTTCCAGAGATCAAAACCCTGGCTTCACACAGAACAAAAAAGAAATAGTGGGAAGGGGGTTTTTTTGGATTGAATGGTAAAAGCATTCAAAACAGCAAGGCTTTTAAAAAGAGAATTCCTCGTCGCTTTTGATTCATTTTGTGTAAGTCAAGTAAATTTTTATGAAATTTCCCTGTTCTTGTTGACCAATATGTGCGTGAGCCGTGACCAAAGTAAACTTTGAATTTTAACGCTGGCAATTTTTCTCAGCAGTTACAAATGCTTACTTACACAACATTGTAGAATGACTGTATTGATAAAAACCTTTCTGGCCATCCCGTGCATGAAGGGGTCACCAAATGCTGTATATCTGTGGTTTAGTGTTTATGGTTTAAAATTCTGAATGTTAAAGAATTTGGGATTTTCTCAAATTT
>JAMYXO010005471.1:0-15392 GCA_033310375.1 Conus canariensis
CTGCTGGCCATCATGTCGCACACAGCATTGGTTGTCTGCGTACATGTCCTGTAGGATGTTGATGACTTTAAGAGGAAATCCGTAGGCTTCCAAGATCTTCCACAGCGAAGGATGATGGATGCTATCGAAAGCCTTTTGGAAATCGATATAGTTGATGTAGAGTGATGAATTCCATTCGATGGACTGTTCCACAATTGTTCGTAAAACAAAGATCTGGTCTGTGCAGCTTCTCCCGCTTCTGAACCCTGCCTGTTCTTCTCGTAAGGTTCTCTCAATGGCTTGCCTCAGGCGCTGCAGAGGGACACGGCAGAAGATCTTCCCTGGGACGGAGAGCAAGTTGATTCCCCGCCAGTTGCCGCATTCAGAGAGGTCGCCCTTCTTGGGGAGCTTCACTATGATGCCTTTCTTCCATGTGTCCGGGACTTTCTCCTCTTCCCAAACCTTGTTGAATAGTTTCACTAAAGCCTTTGCACTCGTTTTGGGGTCTGCCTTCAACATGTCTGCCGTGATTCTGTCTTCACCTGGTGCCCTGTTGCCCTTTGTCTGCCTGATGGCCTCCACAATTTCCTGTTGTGTGATGCGTCCACGTCTCATCTCTAAGTTGAAACCCATGTCTTCGATTGTGGCTTCCTCATCTGGGTCCGGTCTATTTAATGTCTCTCTAAAATGTTCTGCCCATCTGTTGAGTTGGTCTTCGCCTTTTGTCAAAACTTTCCCGGTCTTGTCCTTCACTACTGTGGTTTTGCTGGTGAATCCGCCTGTTAGGGTCTTGGTAATCTTATAGACGGTCCTGGAGTCTCCTTTCTCTGCTGCAACTTGGGCCTCTGCTGCTAAGTTGTCTGCAAACTGTCGCTTGTCTCTCCTTGTGCTCTTCTTCACTTCTTTGTTTTTCTCTTTGTACGTTTCGGCGAATGTTTGTCTCTCATCTTCTTTTCCAGTGAGCGTGCCGAGTTTTGCGATCTTTCTCTCCTCTATGAGTTGCCATGTGGCGTCTGATATCCATTCCTTCCTCTCTCTTCTTCTGTAGCCCAGCACAGCCTTGCTGGTGTCTATGAAAGCTTTCTGTACATTGTTGCACAGGGCGTTGATGTCGTCTGCTGGTGTGCTGTCCAGGACGTAAAATCTGTTGGAAAGTTCAATGGGGTTTTTTTTTTTTTTTTTTTTTTCTTCCCACCACATTCCCGGTCTATCAGAGAGACCTACATCGAGATTAGCCTCTATGTTGTAAAGAAGAAACCTTTCACTTTCTTTGAATTTGGAAGGGAGGGACTTAAACATGGCAGTCACTGGATTTCAAACATAATAGGGTTTGGGTAACCAGAAGGTGGAATTATGAAAAATACTACGATACTGAAGTTATTAGAATCGGGTTTAGGTTATCAACTAAGCCTACATCATCTTTCTCTTCACCTCTTTATAGATCCCCCACCCCCACCACCTCCCCACCCACCCACCCCCCCCCAAAAAAAAAAAAAAAAAGCTCACCCCCACACCCACACCCACCTACCCCTCCCACTCTATCACCAAAATCTCGTCTTCACCTCAATGCCAACCTCCCTCATCATCTATTAGCTTCCCAGCCCTCAATCACCTGCCTGTCCCCAGACTCTCCCACCCTCTCTAAATCAAATTCCCTCACTCTCAATACGTTTGCGCACACATCCACACACCCGCACACGCACACACACACACACACACACACACACACACACATATACATAGGGACATATACAAACATATAAAATTATAAAAACATTCTCTCTCTCGGTCTCTATCCCTCCCTCTTACCTCTTACCGTCATCCTCCCCCGCTGTCTGCCAACACCTCCCCTCCCTCCCTCCCCCACTCCCTCCCTATCACTCCATCCCAACTCCCCATCTCTCTATCTCTCCATAAATCTCTCTGTCTGTTTGTCTGTCTGTCTATCACTCAAGCTATCTACCCATCTATCGATCTATCAATCTATCCTTCTCAATCCATTCAAGGAAGAGCCTTCTCTCTATGCCGGCCTCCCCTACTTTCTTTTTTGACCTCTCACATTTTTTTTTCTTATTCCTTCCTTCTTTATTTTTTCTTTCCTTTTTTTTCCTCCTCCCTATTTTTTCTTCCTCTCTTTTTTTGTGATAACATATTTTAGGAGGGAACCTTTTCTGCATTGAGCGTTTGAGTATCACTCCCCCTCGCACCTTCACAGATAAGCTCGAACATCCCCAAGAGCAATCCTTGACACACACACACAAAAAAGCAAGGACAGCAACAGGGCTGACTGAACAAAGGGTCAAAGGAGAGAAACTCTTGCAAGGGTGGAAAACACATTGTCTCGCAAATCGACCTGGTCCCCAATGGGGTTGACCTTGAGGCGAAAGAAAAGGGATCCACAAGGAAAACATGAGGAAGGTCCAGTAGCGAGACAACATATTCGTATGTGTTTGTGTGTGTGTGTGTGTGTGTGTGTGTGTGTGTAAGTGTGCTTGTGTGAATGTGTGTGTGTGTGTGTGTGTGTGCGCGTGTGTGTGCGTGTGCGTGTGTGTGTATGTCCTTGACCGTGCACACGTAGTTATGTATGTAAGCGTGTGCATGTATGTTTCTGAGAGTGCGTGTGAGCCAACATGTATTTGTGTGCACGTGGGGCGTGTATGTGATTTTATGCTAAATTTTCCGATATCTTAACTGATTTTCAAATATCATGGACATTGGTAATTTTGATTCAGTCTTTTTGGCAATACTTACACACATTTTTGCTATCAAAATTATATAGTTAATTTTCTTTAGGTTCACTGCATCGATATCGTTGCTCTTCTGCTTTCCAAACAGAACATCAACCAGAGATAAGGATACATTAATGTCGCACTGTACTAGTATAAATTGGCCAATATATTTCCAGAAGTATCTAACAGTTGGACATTCATAAAAGAAATGCTCGATAAAATCGATTTCGTCAGTGCAATAAGAACATTTTTTATCATCACGTATTTTCATCTTGCATAGCATAATATTAGTGGGATAAATGTTATGCAAAATTTTCCACTGCAGCACTGTCAGTCGTGTTTCTTTTGTACACAAGCGAGGGATCTGCCAAATATTCTTGTTTAATTCCATACCAAATTTGTTTTTCCAAAAGCTAAAGGCACAGGGTTCCGATTTTTGCAACATACCTATTGTTTTCCGAAATTCTTTACAGGTTATCAATTTCTTACCACAAAAGAGAGGGGGATCTGCAAAAACACTGTTACACCGATCTTCTTCACTTATACTTGAAACATAGTGTCGGACAGCAGCGGTTACTACATTATATTCGAGTGTTCTGGAGGGTGAGTCTCCAATCCTAATACATATTTCAGGCAAAGATAACATTCCATTGGCACCAAACATATCCTGAACTATCAGTATACCACCTCGTATCCAATCGGGAAAGAAAAGAACATTTCCCCGATATATAATGCCACAGTTGTTCCACAAAAGAGAAGAACATGCTAAAGGTCCATCATGCTTATTAAGATCTAGCCATGTTTTTAACACTGTTTTCCAGAAAAAAGAATTAACTAAATGTAAACCTTTAAGCACACCACTATTAACATTTGCATAGAAGCACACGTAATTACTGCCAAACGGAGCAAAAATCTTTTTCGGAATAAAGGACCACTTCTCATTTTCTCCGGCTCTCCACAGACATATTACCCATTGCAGAAGAAACGATGACTGCATTTGTCTGACATCTATCATTTTCAAACCTCACTGTTCAAAATCTTTACACATAACATTTCTCTTAACTTTTTCATACGCTCTTTTATTACAGTTCTGCTTACGCCATAGAAAGCTAAAAAGTATTCTATTGATTTCTGTAAGCACATTGTCTGGAATTACCAACGCCTGCATGACGTAGACTAATTGAGATATCAAAAATGTCTTTATAATATGTACTTTCCCCATTACACTTAAATTTCGTTTTTCTCAAGAATGAATAATTCTTTTTATATTATCGATTCTTTGCAGCCAGTTTTCCATTACCAAAGAAGCACATCTATCACTGACAAAATAAACTCCAAGAATTTTTAATCTGTTTTTCCAAGAAATTCCATACCATGCATCTTCACAATGTTTTTTACTTCCTAACCACATTGCCACTGTCTTGTGACGATTTATCTCCAATCCTGAAAACAACGAAAAATCAAATAATATGTTGAGTGCATGCAGCATGTCATGCTCATCCTTCAGAAATAAAGTTATATCATCCGCATAAAGTGCAAGTTTAATTACAGTAGCCAAAATATTGTTACCACATCTCCATAAATGAAGCCCTTTAATATTACGACAGTTTCTTATTTTTATTGCTAGAATTTCTATAGCAGTTACAAAGGCCAACGGTGAAAAGGGACAAGTTCAATGGTAAACTGACTGTTCACCACCTCACTGGTCAGTTTCCTCGAGTCAAAGAGTTGTTCGCTTTTCTTTTTTTGTGTTCTCTTGAGCTTCAGCTGGAGTCTGCATAACACAAGATGGTGATCACTGCTAGCGTCAGCTCCTCGAATGGCTCTCACGTCTTTCATGGAGCTCCTCCACTTCTGGTTGATGGCAATGTGGTCTATCTGGTTACTGGTTCTTCCATCTGGTGATACCCATGTCAGTTTGTGGATGGTTTTGTGTTGGAAGATGGTACCACCTATCACCAGACCGTTCCCAAGACACGCATCTGCAAAACGCTGTCCATTGTCATTTCTATCTCCCACTCCCTCTTGTCCCATGCAAGTCTCATACCCGGTGTTCTCTGCTCCAACTTTCGCATTGAAGTCTCCCATAAGAAGTAGGATGTCATGCTGTAGTGTCTTGTCTATCTGTTCCTGTAGGATGTTGTAGAACAGGTCTTTCTCCTCCTCCGTGGCTTGCTCTGTCGGTGCGTAACACTGTATGATGGTGGTCTTGGTATACTTGGAGAAGAATCTGGCTGTGATGATTCTTGAGTTGACTGGCTCCCATCCCATCAAGCTCTTCCTGGCCTCCTTAGCCATGATGATACCCACTCCCTCCTGATGTTGCCCGTCCGTGCGACCAGAATAACATACTCTCTCTCCTGAGCCAAGGGTCATGATGCCTGAATCCGTCCACCTCATCTCACTGATTCCTGGGATGTTCAGTCTATACTTCTTCATCTCTTTCACAGTCTACGCAG
Source organism: Conus canariensis (assembly GCA_033310375.1). Lineage (NCBI taxonomy): Eukaryota > Metazoa > Mollusca > Gastropoda > Neogastropoda > Conidae > Conus > Conus canariensis. The sequence continues at coordinate 5,168 of JAMYXO010005471.1, forward strand.
TCTTTCCAGCTTCATATACAGTGTTCGCACGTTCCAGGCCCCCACTCTCACCTCTTGTTTGGGATTCGCTAAGGACATTGTCGGAGCAGAAGCTTCCTTCCGGCTTTCACCCCTACTCGTCATACAATGCTTTGCTGCATCTGCCCTGAGCTCGTCCCCCGAGCTTTGATTGGATCTTGTTGGCGTTTCTGTAGCAAAGCTTTTTTACGTGGCGGGTTGCTAGCCCAACGCACAACCTTCCCCATTTCTCATTCTGGACTTAGGACCAGACAACGGCTGGGTTACATTTATAGAACAGTGCACTATAAAGTTCTCTGAGATGATTTTGATTATACCTATACAGTTGTTAGTGAAACAACAGAAGAAAGCAATTTGGAGGTGGGGGTGGTGGGGCTGGGCTTTTATTTATTCTTTTTTTTATTTTTTTTTTTTTTTTAGGTTTGTGGGGTTCATTTGTTTGTTTAATTTATGGAGTATTGCAGAATAAAGTGGTTTTGGGGTCATTTTTGGAAAAGGTCTGATTTATTAGAATAAAGCTATTCAAAGGCCATTTTCAGAGAGAATGGTTATGAGAGCGCAGAATAAAATGATTTCATGGTCACTTTGGAAACTGCTCATGTGAGAGTGCAGAATAAAACTGTGCAAAGGTCATTCATGGCGGATACAATAGTGCAGAATAAAGCTACTTGAGGGTCATTTATGGAAAGAGCGGATACAACAGTGCAGAATAAAACTGTTCAGGGGTCATTTTGAAAAAAAAAAAAGTTGGTTTTTAAAGAAAAAGTGCGGAACGAACTCTAACGTGTTGTTGGTGCTGGCAATCACATTTAGTGGACAATCCATGTTGTATGTAAACTCCACCGCCATCTTGGAAGGAGCGGTCAGGAGTCAGAATATTTCCAGTTCAAACCCTCTGGCTCTTTCCTGTCTTCCTCCCCCCCCCCCCATCCTCTTGCCCTGCTCCCCCCCCCCCCCCCCCCCCATCTCCAAAGAATGTCGGCTTTGGTGTGAGTCACAGCACACCGTCTCTGTCACGCCATAGCCGTCGGCCACAGCTGTCTGCTTATGCGTGGTGTCTGTGTCCAGTATATGTCGTCTGTGTGCAGTAGATGTCGTCTGTGTGCAGTAGATGTCGTCTGTGTGCAGTTGATGTCGTCTGTGTGCAGTTGATGTCTGTGTCCAGTAGATGTCTGTGTGTAGTAGATGTCGTCTGTGTCCAGTAGATGTCTGTGTCCAGTAGATGTCTGTGTGCAGTAGATGTCGTCTCTGTCCAGCAGATATCGTCTGTGTCCAGTAGATGCCTGTGTGCAGTAGATGTCGTCTGTGTGCAGTAGATGTCGTCTGTGTATGTCGTCTGTGTGCAGTAGATGTCGTCTGTGTGCAGTAGATGTCGTCTGTGTACAGTAGATGTCTGTGTCCAGTAGATGTCGTCTGTGTCCAGTAGATGTCGTCTGTGTCCAGTGGATGTCTGTGTCCAGTAGATGTCGTCTGCATCCAGTAGATGTCTGTGTCCAGTAGATGTCGTCTGTGTCCAGTAGATGTCGTCTGTGTGCAGTAGATGTCTGTGTCCAGTAGATGTCTGTGTCCAGTAGATGTCGTCTGTGTCCAGTACATGCCTGTGTCCAGTAGATATCTGTGTGCAGTAGATGTCTGTCTAGTAGATGTCGTCTGTGTCCAGAAGATGTCTGTGTCCAGTAGATGTCGTCTGTGTCTAGTAGATGTCTGTGTGCAGTAGATGTCTGTGTGCAGTAGATGTCTGTGTCCAGTAGATGTCGTTTGTGTGCAGCAGATGTCGTCTGTGTGCAGTAGATGTCTGTGTCCAGTAGATGTATGTGTGCAGTAGATGTCGTCTGTGTCCAGTAGATGTCTGTGTGCAGTAGATGTCGTCTGTATGCAGTAGATGTCCTCTGTGTGCAGTAGATGTCGTCTGTGTCCAGTAGATGTCGTCTGTGTCCAGTAGATGTCTGTGTGCAGTAGATGTCGTCTGTGTGCAGTAGATGTCGTCTGTGTGCAGTAGATGTCGTCTGTGTACAGTAGATGTCTGTGTGCAGTAGATGTCTGCGTCCAGTAGATGTCGTCTATGTCCAGTAGATGTCTGTGTCCAGTAGATGTCTGTGTCCAGTAGATGTCGTTTGTGTCCAGTGGATGTCGTCTGTGTGCAGTAGATGTCGTCAGTGTGCAGTAGATGTCTGTGTCCAGTAGATGTCTGTGTCCAGTAGATTTCTGTGTCCAGTAGATGTCGTCTGTGTCCAGTAGATGTCGTCTGTGTTCAGTAGATGCCTGTGTCCAGTAGATATCTGTGTGCAGTAGATGTCTGTGTCCAGTAGATGTCGTCTGTGTCCAGTAGATGCCTGTGTGCAGTAGATGTCGTCTGTGTGCAGTAGATGTCGTCTGTGTATGTCGTCTGTGTGCAGTAGATGTCGTCTGTGTGCAGTAGATGTCGTCGTCTGTGTGCAGTAGATGTCGTCTGTGTGCAGTAGATGTCGTCTGTGTACAGTAGATGTCTGTGTCCAGTAGATGTCGTCTGTGTCCAGTAGATGTCGTCTGTGTCCAGTGGATGTCTGTGTCCAGTAGATGTCGTCTGCATCCAGTAGATGTCTGTGTCCAGTAGATGTCTGTGTCCAGTGGATGTCGCCTGTGTCCAGTAGATGTCTGTGTCCAGTAGATGTCTGTGTCCAGTAGATGTCGTCTGTGTCCAGTAGATGTCGTCTGTGTCCAGTACATGCCTGTGTCCAGTAGATATCTGTGTGCAGTAGATGTCTGTCTAGTAGATGTCGTCTGTGTCCAGAAGATGTCTGTGTCCAGTAGATGTCGTCTGTGTCCAGTAGATGTCTGTGTGCAGTAGATGTCTGTGTGCAGTAGATGTCATCTGTGTGCAGTAGATGTTGTCTGTGTCCAGTAGATGTCTGTGTGCAGTAGATGTCTGTGTGCAGTATATGTCTGTGTGCAGTAGATGTCTGTGTGCAGTAGATGTCTGTGTCCAGTAGATGTCGTCTGTGTGCAGTAGATGTCTGTGTCCAGTAGATGTCGTTTGTGTGCAGCAGATGTCGTCTGTGTGCAGTAGATGTCGTCTGTGTCCAGTAGATGTCTGTGTCCAGTAGATGTCTGTGTGCAGTAGATGTCGTCTGTGTGCAGTAGATGTTGTCTGTGTGCAGTAGATGTCGTCTGTGTCCAGTATGTGTCCAGTAGATGTCTGTGTGCAGTAGATGTCGTCTGTGTGCAGTAGATGTCGTCTGTGTGCAGTAGATGTCGTCTGTGTACAGTGGATGTCTGTGTGCAGTAGATGTCTGTGTCCAGTAGATGTCGTCTGTGTCCAGTAGATGTCTGTGTCCAGTAGATGTCGTTTGTGGCCAGTGGATGTCGTCTGTGTGCAGTAGATGTCGTCTGTGTGCAGTAGATGTCTGTGTGCAGTAGATGTCTGTGTCCAGTAGATTTCTGTGTCCAGTAGATGTCGTCTGTGTCCAGTAGATGTCGTCTGTGTTCAGTAGATGCCTGTGTCCAGTAGATATCTGTGTGCAGTAGATGTCTGTGTCCAGTAGATGTCGTCTGTGTCCAGTAGATGTCTGTGTCCAGTAGATGTCGTCTGTGTGCAGTAGATGTCTGTGTGCAGTAGATGTCTGTGTGCAGTAGATGTCTGTGTCCAGTAGATGTCTGCAGTAGATGTCTGTGTGCAGTAGATGTCTGTGTCCAGTAGATGTCTGTGTCCAGTAGATGTCGTCTGTGTGCAGCAGATGTCTGTGTCCAGTAGATGTCGTCTGTGTCCAGTAGATGTCTGTGTCCAGTAGATGTCGTCTGTGTGCAGTAGGTGCTGTCTGTGTCCAGTAGATGTCTGTGTCCAGTAGATGTCTGTGTCCAGTGGATGTCTGTGTCCAGTAGATGTCTGTGTGCAGTAGATGTCTGTGTCCAGTAGATGTCTGTGTGGAGTAGATCTTTGATGTCTGTGTCCAGTAGATGTCTGTGTGCAGTAGATGTCTGTGTGCAGTAGATGTCTGTGTCCAGTAGATGTCTGTGTGGAGTAGATCTCTGATGTCTGTGTCCAGTAGATGTCTGTGTGCAGTAGATGTCTGTGTCCAGTAGATGTCTGTGTGGAGTAGATCTCTGATGTCTGTGTCCAGTAGATGCCTTCCACTTCAGTGCCGTCCCCCTCCATATGTGTCAAAGTAGTCACTTCTTCCAAGTCCCAGAGGAGTCGCTGACAGAACTGCCATCCATTCCGCTTTCGGCAGAATTCTATCACGGTCAAACGCGAGTCATTCTGCTGGTCCGCTTGACGTAAATAAAAAGGAAATGCTCGCAAAACAAACAAAAAACAAAACAAAAAAATAATAAATAAATTTTTAAAAAAAGAAAAGAAAAGGAAAGAGTGTTTGTTTGCAGAGTTTGCACATCTGCTGTTCATATAGCTGAAGGGCTGTTTGGGAAATTTACTTCTAGTTCAGCTTCCTCCACCGCCGCCATCATGTCGGAAGGACCTGCTGGACCCGCCATCTTTCGGAAGGACCTGCTGGACCCGCCATCATGTCGGAAGGACCTGCTGGACCCGCCATCATGTCGGAAGGACCTGCTGGACCCGCCATCTTTCGGAAGGACCTGCTGGACCCGCCATCATGTCGGAAGGACCTGCTGGACCCGCCATCATGCCGGAAGGACCTGCTGGACCCGCCATCATGTCGGAAGGACCTGCTGGACCCGCCATCATGTCGGAAGGACCTGCCGGGCCGATGAACCCTGAAGCAGAAAAGAAGAAGAAAAAGAAATGAGGACAGAAGTGCAGATTCAGGTTGCTTCCTGCTGTCATCATGATGGGACTGCTGCTATTGGCTTCCTGCTGTCATCATGATGGGAATGCTGCTATTGGCTTCCTGCTGTCATCATGATGGGAATGCTGCTATTGGCTTCCTGCTGTCATCATGATGGGAATGCTGCTATTGGCTTCCTGCTGTCATCATGATGGGAGTGCTGCTATTGGCTTCCTGCTGTCATGATGGGAGTGCTGCTATATGGCTTCCTGCTGTCATCATGATGGGAGTGCTGCTATTGGCTTCCTGCTGTCATCATGATGGGACTGCTGCTATTGGCTTCCTGCTGTCATCATGATGGGAGTGCTGCTATTGGCTTCCTGCTGTCATCATGATGGGAGTGCTGCTATTGGCTTCCTGCTGTCATCATGATGGGACTGCTGCTATTCGCAGTCAGCAGTTCGGCCTGTGGAAGTGTTGGGCCTGTGGAAGTGTTCAGCCGTATCAGGAAGAACTTTATAGATTTTCGACCCTCCTTGGGTTAAGACACGACAGTGTGCTTCAAAACGCCTTTCAGTTGTTTTTTTTTTTCTATTTCCGTAGAGTGTCCACAATCATCAAGTTGATTATTCTGACACTGGAATGTGTATGACCGTTTTTTATCCTGCCATGAAGGCAGCCATACTCCAACTCCGGAGAAGGTACATGCTGTGTGTAACGTTGTCATCCATACCAACGGCCAAACTGGCCTTCTCTTCCGAAAGTTGGTGATGGGATTTTACGTGTGTGCAAGATGTTGTGCGTGCGTTCACACACGGAACCTCGGTGTATAGTCTCATTCGAATGACTGTGTGGGGATTGGAGTCAGAACCAATGTTAAATCCGAGGGAGAAATCCCCCTGTACCGAAACGGCCCAGCGGAGATGCGAACCCGCAACCCCAAGATTACGAGTCCGATGCTCTACCAACTGAGCTGTTCCGGCCCCCAGTTCGTCCACGGCATCTGACAAATAAGCCACAGTGTGTAGCAGTGGACCCAGCTGTCACACCCCCATTAGGACCCCTTCGGTATGGCGTGTCTGGACACTCAGTCATAGGGCGCATTCTCTGTGTCATGTTCATCACTGAGTGCTGTACCCACACTCCCCATAACTGAGCTGCTGTACCCACACTCCCCATGTGTCATGTTCATCACTGAGTGCTGTACCCACACTCCCCATAACTGAGCTGCTGTACCCACACTCCCCATGTGTCATGTTCATCACTGAGCCGCTGTACCCACACTCCCCATGTGTCATGTTCATCACTGAGTGCTGTACCCACACTCTCTATGTGTTATGTTCATCACTGAGCCGCTGTACCCACACTCCCCATGTGCACTGTTGGCAACGGAAGAAACAGCTCACAGAAGTCACTCCAACACCACAGAGCTTGCAAAGACTTGGGAGGAAAGAGTTAGTACTCCCTTACAATGGCCTGGACACAGTCCCCTGTCGCTTCACCATCAAAATCCAAATCCTTGATGATCACAACTGGACAAAAGAGGCGACATTTCACAAACACCACTCCCTCCACTGAAGAAGAATCAGTAGAACAGTGAAGAAGAACAGTGAAGAAGAATCAGTGGAACAGTGAAGAAGAACAGTGAAGAAGAATCAATGGAACAGTGAAGAAGAACAGTGAAGAAGAATCAGTAGAACAGTGAAGAAGAACAGTGAAGAAGAATCAGTGGAACAGTGAAGAAGAATCAGTGGAACAATGAAGAAGAACAGTGAAGAAGAACAGTGAAGGAGAATCAGTAGAACAGTGAAGAAGAATCAGTGGAACAATGAAGAAGAACAGTGAAGAAGAACAGTGAAGGAGAATCAGTAGAACAGTGAAGAAGAATCAGTGGAACAATGAAGAAGAACAGTGAAGAAGAACAGTGAAGGAGAATCAGTAGAACAGTGAAGAAGAACAGTGAAGAAGAATCAGTAGAACAGTGAAGAAGAACAGTGAAGAAGAATCAGTAGAACAGTGAAGAAGAACAGTGAAGAAGAATCAGTAGAACAGTGAAGAAGAATCAGTGGAACAGTGAAGAAGAATCAGTAGAACAGTGAAGAAGAATCAGTGGAACAGTGAAGAAGAATCAGTGGAACAGTGAAGAAGAATCAGTGGAACAGTGAAGAAGAATCAGTGGAACAGTGAAGAAGAATCAGTGGAACAGTGAAGAAGAACAGTGAAGAAGAATCAGTGGAACAGTGAAGAAGAACAGTGAAGAAGAATCAGTGGAACAGTGAAGAAGAACAGTGAAGAAGAATCAGTAGAACAGTGAAGAAGAATCAGTGGAACAGTGAAGAAGAACAGTGAAGAAGAACCAATGGAACAGTGAAGAAGAACAGTGAAGAAGAATCAGTAGAACAGTGAAGAAGAACAGTGAAGAAGAATCAGTGGAACAGTGAAGAACAGTGAAGAAGAATCAGTAGAACAGTGAAGAAGAACCAGTGGAACAGTGAAGAACAGTGAAGAAGAACCAATGGAACAGTGAAGAAGAACAGTGAAGAAGAATCAGTGGAACAGTGAAGAAGAATCAGTGGAACAGTGAAGAAGAACAGTGAAGAAGAATAAGTGAAGAAGAATCAGTAGAACAGTGAAGAACAACAGTGAAGAAGAACAGTGAAGAACAGTCAGTGGAACAGTGAAGAAGAACCACAATCAGTGGAACAGTGAAGAAGAACAGTGAAGAACAATCAGTGGAACAGCACCGGGTGAAGCACTGGGGAGAACTGCTGACAGCAACATCAGCCGGAACCCGCACATGAACTTCACTGTGCCAGAGAATTTCCACCAACTCGTCAGCTTCCCTCCCCCCCCTCCCCCCCCCCCCCCCCCCCCCCCCCCCCACTTCCACAAGCTGCTTTGACAAACTTGCATGCAGTCACACACAGTCTGTGCGTCTGCTCTGTGGGACTCCTCTGGTACAAACACACTGACGCCATTGCTGATCTGCATAGACATCACACAATCAGTCCTGCAAGCCGTGGCTGATCTACTAAACATGAGTTGAATTAGTCAAGCAAACCAATTGCTGATCTACTTAAACATGAACTAAATCAGTTAAACAAACCATTGCTGATCTGCATAGACATCACACAATCAGTCCTGCAAGCCATGGCTGATCTACTAAACATGAGTTGAATTAGTCAAGCAAACCAATTGCTGATCTACTTAAACATGAACTAAATTAGTCAAGCAAAACCATTGCTAGTCTACATAAACATGAACTAAATTAGTCAAGCAAAACCATTGCTAGTCTACATAAACATGAACTAAATTAGTCAAGCAAAACCATTCCTGGTCTACATAAACATGAACTAAATTAGTCAAGCAAAACCATTGCTGGTCTACATAAACATGAACTAAATTAGTCAAGCAAAACCATTGCTGGTCTACATAAACATGAACTAAATTAGTCAAGCAAACCATTGCTGATCTACATAAACATGAACTAAATTAGTCAAGCAAACCATTGCTGATCTACATAATCATGCACTACATTAGTCCTGCAAGCCATTGCTAATCTACATAATCATGCACTAAATTAGTCCTGAAAGCCATTGCTAATCTACATAATCATGCACTAAATTAGTCTGCAAGCCATTGCTAATCTAAATAATCATGCACTAAATTAGTCCTGGAAACCATTGCTAATCTACATAAACATGCACTAAATTAGTCAAGCAGACCATTGTTGATCTACATAAACATTGCTGATCCACATAAACGTGCACTAATTCAGTCACGCTAGCCATAGCTAATCTACATAAACGTTGCTGATCTACATAAACATGCATTAATTCAGTCACGCTAGCCATAGCTAATCTACATAAACGTTGCTGATCCACATAAACGTGCACTAATTCAGTCACGCTAGCCATAGCTAATCTACATAAACGTTGCTGATCTATATAAACATGCACTAATTCAGTCACGCAACCCCCGGGGACGTTGACCACCAAGCAGTGAACTGCAGCGTTCCTCTCCGACACGGCAGACCAGACTATAACCAGGCGGTTGAAATGCTCAAGGTGACGACTGGAAAGACACCTGACGCTTGGCCGGCCAGGTGCTCTGTTGATACCTCGAGGGTTCTTCCCAAACATTGATGTCCCGGCCAGGTGCTCTGTTGATACCTCGAAGGTTCTTCCCAAACGTTGATGTCCCGGTTCCCAGCTTCGACCCGATCCCACCCAGCTGAAACACCTGCGGTCTCCACACAGTGCAAGACGCTCCCAAGTTCCACCAGACCATGCCAGAGTGGATCAGCCTTCAAGAGATCAAGATTCTGTCTATCTTTGTAAGGATCTAGTCTCAATGTATCATTTAGTTGTTTACCAGACAACACCAGGGTTTATCAACCTGCCAGAGATCAAGATTTTTATCGATCAGACCAGCCGTCATGGCCAAGTGGTTAGCGTCGCGGACTCCCAGCTTGGAGGTCGTGAGCTCGGTTCCCATCAGTCATGTGGGATTTTTTCTTCCCTGACCGGCTCCTACCCAGAGTTGAGTTTGCTATAGGCTCAGTTGGGAAGACTGGGACCACACAGTCGAGTTTCATCCACTTAATGGATGCGTCTCTGAGTGTTGCTCAAATTTTCTGACCAACACTGCAGTTTTCTGTATCCTCGGCCTGGTTGACGCTGGGATATGTTATGAATGGAAGCGTAGAGTACAGTCCTGTCATGCAGTCTCAGATTGGAATGGAAATCCGTAGCATCATCTTCATCATCCTCATTCTCATCGATCAGCATAAAAAAGTCATAAATTCTGTGGCCCTTCTTCTTCGGGTTGAGCAGCCACAATCAACTTGCTGATTTTTTTTTTTTTTTTGCTGCTGAAGACTTCATGCCCTGCTCTCAAGGGGGCCTTAGTTTCAATGTCCTCTCCACGTCTGTTACCTTGGTTTGAGTCCATCGGAGACACCGGTATCGACGAGTCCATGTGGGCCGTCGTTGGACGGACGTAGTTGCGCCCTCTGGAGCAGAGCTCACTCACGCCGGCTCCGCGACTAAGCAGTTATTGTCGTTAGTATGGGGCTTAGTATGTGGTGTCCTGTGTATGTTGGATCAGAACAGGCGCCACTGAATACCACCAAAGTGACTCGGCAGCAGTACAGTGTCTCCTCCGGTGGGTTGCCTCCTGACAACTTGATGTTGACTGCTCCCTGTGGATTGCCGGTGCTGGCGTTACTGACTGGGCTGTGGCTGTGGATGGGGTGTCAGAATGAGCGGCGTGGGTGTGGCTGTGGATGGGGTGTCGGAATGAGCGGCATGGGTGCACTGCCGCAGAGATGGGACAGAAGATGGGACAGCAAAACAACAACAACAACAACAACAACAACAACAAAACCTTCTATCTTTTTAGTGATCTAGTCTCAATGTATTATTCATTTTTTACCAGACAACACCAGAGTTGATCAACCTTCAAGAGATCAAGACGTCTATCTC
>JAMYXO010005472.1:0-15391 GCA_033310375.1 Conus canariensis
AAAACATCGCTACCGTAATAAAACATAGCATTTCAGAAAGATCGGCCAAGTACATTCTTAGATATTCCATATAGAAGAAAAACCGTTACAGGCCGTTAGTAACGGCTATAACGGTAAACTAAAACACGGGCCTTATTCGTGACCCATAATCAACATACATGCTCATTTTCACAAAGATCGGCCAAGTACTTTCTGAGATATTCCATGAAAGAAGAAAAACCGTTACAGGCCATTACAGCCGTTAGTAAACGTCTATAACGTAAACTAAAACATGGCATTAATCGTGACCATAGTCAACATACCTACAAATTTTTTAGAAAGATCAGGCAATTATTTTCGGAGCTATTCCATAAAGAAGGAAAACCGTTACAGGCCGTTACAGCCGTTAGTAACGGCCATAGCAGGGTAAACTAAAACATCGGGCATCATCTGTGACCATAATGAACATACATGCTAATTTTCACAAGATCGCTCAAGTACTTTCGGAGAAATTCCATAAAGAAGAAAAAATGTTACAGGCTGTTACAGCCGTTAGTAACGGCTATAACGACACACAAACATCGGGCATTATTGTGACCATAATCAACATACCTACAAATTTTCAGAAAGATAGGCCAAGTACTTTCGGAGATATTTCATAAAAGGAAAACCGTTACAGGCCGTTACAGCCGTTAGTAACGGCTAATAACGGGGTAACTAAAACATCGGGCATCACCGTGACCAATAATGAACATACCTGTTAATTTTCATGAAATTGGCCAAGTACTTTCTGAATATTCCAAAAAGAAGAAAAACCGTTACAGCCGTTACAGCCGTTAGTAATGGCTAAACGGAGTAAACTAAAACATCGGGCATCATCCGTGACCCATAATGAACATACCTGCCAAGTACTTTCAGAGATATTCGTGACCCATAATCAACATACCTACAAATTTAAGAAAGATCGGCCAAGTACTTTTTGAGATATTGCATGAACAAGAAAAACCCTTACAGGCCGTTACAGCCGTTAGAAACGGCTATAAACGGGGTAAATTAAAAAATCGCGCATCATCCGTAAACCATAATGAACATACCTGCTAATTTTCATGACGATCGGCCAAGTACTTTCGGGGATATTCCATAAAGAAGAAAAACCGTTACAGGCTGTTACAGCCGTTAGTAACGGCTATAACGGTAAACTAAAACATCGGGCATTATTCGTGACCCATAATCAACATACCTACAAATTTTCTGAAAGATCGGCCAAGTACTTTCAGAGATATTCCATAAAGAAGAAAAACCGTTACAGGCCGTTACAGCCTTAGTAACGGCTATAACGGGGTAAACTAAAACATAGGGCATCATCCGTGACCCATAATGAACATACCTGCTAATTTCAGAAAGATCGGCCAAGTACTTTCGGAGATATTCCATAAAGAAGAAAAACCGTTACAGGCCGTTACAGCCGTTAGTAACGGGTATAACGGCAAACTAAAACATAGGACATCATCCGTGACCCATAATGAACATACCTGCTAATTTTCAGAAATATCGGCCAAGTACATTCTTAGATATTCCATAAAGATAAAAACCGTTACAGGCCTTACAGCGTTAGTAACGGCTATATCGGTAAACTAAAACATCGGGCATTATTCGTGACCCATAATGAACATACCTACAAATTTTCAGAAAGATCGGCCATGCACTTTCGGAGATATTCCATAAAGAAGAAAAACCTTACGCTACGGCATACGTAAACTAAAACATCGGGTATCATCCGTGTCCATAATGAACATATCTACAAATTTTCGAAAGATCGTCGAGTACCTTCTGACATATTCATAAAAAAGAAAACCGTTACAGCCGTTAGTAACGGCTACAACGGTAAACTAAAACGTCGGACATCATCCGCTGCTATATCGAACATACCTACAAATTTTCAGAAAGATTGGCAAGTACTTTCAAGATATTCCATAAAGAAGAAAAACCGTTACAGGCCGTGACAGCCGTTAGTAACGGTAATAACGGCGTAATTAAACATCGGGCATCATCCGTGACCATAATGAACATACCTGCTAATTTTCATGAAGATCGGCCAAGTACTTTCGGAGATATTCCATAAAGAGGAAAAACTGTTATGGGCCGTTACAGCCGTTAGTAACGGCTATAACGGTAAACTAGAACATCGGCCATTATTCGTGACCCATAATGAACATACCTACAAATTTTCAGAAGATCGGCCAAGTACTTTCGGAGATATTCCATAAAGAAGAAAACCGTTACAGGCCGTTACAGCGTTAGTAACGGGTATAACGGCAAACTAAAACATCGGACATCATCCGTACCCATAGAACTACCTGCTAATTTCAGAAAGACGGCAGTACATTCTAGATATCCATAAAAAAAAACGTTACAGCCGTAGTAACGGCATAACGGTAAACTAAAACATCGGCCTTATTCGTGACCCATATCACATACATGCTCATTTCACAGATCGGCCAAGTACTTTCTGAGATATTCCATGAAGAGAAAAACCGTTACAGGCCATTACAGCCGTTAGTACGTCTATAACGGTAAACTAAAACATAGGGCATTAATCGTGACCCATAGTCAACATACCTACAATTTTTTAGAAAGATCAGGCAATTATTTCGGAGCTATTCCATAAAGAAGGAAAACCGTTACAGGCCGTTACAGCCGTTAGTACGGCCATAGCAGGGTAAACTAAAACATCGGGCATCATCTGTGACCCATAATGAACATACATGCTAATTTTCACAAAGACGCTCATGTACTTTCGGAGAAATCCATAAAGAAGAAAAAAATGTACAGGCTGTTACAGCCGTTAGTAACGGCTATAACGACACACAAAAACATCGGGCTTATTCGTGACCCATAATCAACATACCTACAAATTTTCAGTAAGATAGGCCAAGTACTTTCGGAGATATTTCATAAGAAGGAAAACCGTTACAGGCCGTACAGCCGTTAGTAACGGCTATAACGGGGTAAACTAAAACATCGGGCATCATCCGTGACCAATAATGAACATACCTGTTAATTTTCATGAAGATTGGCCAAGTACTTTCTGAGATATTCCAAAAGAGAAAAACCGTTACAGGCGTTACAGCCGTAGTAATGGCTATAACGGAGTAAACTAAAACACGGGCATCATCCGTGACCATAATGAACATACCTGCAAGTACTTTCAGAGATATTCGTGACCCATAATCAACATACCTACAAATTTAAGAAAGATCGGCAAGTACTTTTGAGATATTGCATGAACAAGAAAAACCCTACAGGCCGTTACAGCCGTTAGAAACGGCTATAACGGGTAAATTAAAAATCGCGCATCATCCGTAAACCATAATGAACATACTGCTAATTTTCATGACGATCGGCCAAGTACTTTCGGGGATATTCCATAAAGAAGAAAAACGTTACAGGCTGTTACAGCCGTTAGTAACGGCTATAACGGTAAACTAAAACATCGGGCATTATTCGTGACCCATAATCAACATACCTACAATTTTCTGAAAGATCGGCCAAGTACTTTCAGAGATATTCCTAAAGAAGAAAAACCGTTACAGGCCGTTACAGCCTTAGTAACGGCTAAACGGGGTAAACTAAAACATAGGCATCATCGTGACCATAATGAACATACCTGCTAATTTTCAGAAAGACGGCCAAGTACTTTCGGAGATATTCCATAAAGAGAAAAACCGTTACAGGCCGTTACAGCCGTTAGTAACGGGTATAACGGCAAACTAAAACATAGGACATCATCCGTGACCCATAATGAACATACCTGCTAATTTTCAGAAATATCGGCCAAGTACATTCTTAGATATTCCATAAAGATGAAAACCGTTACAGGCCTTACAGCCGTTAGTAACGGCTATATCGGTAAACTAAAACACGGGCATTATTCGTGACCCATAATGAACATACCTACAAATTTTCAGAAAGATCGGCCATGCACTTTCGGAGATATTCCATAAAGAAGAAAAACTGTTACAGTAACGGCTATAACGGTAAACTAAAACATCGGGTATCATCCGTGTCCCATAATGAACATATCTACAAATTTTCAGAAAGATCGTCCGAGTACCTTCTGACATATTCCATAAAAAAGAAAAACCGTTACAGCCGTTAGTAACGGCTACAACGGTAAACTAAAACGTCGGACATCATCCGCTGCCTATATCGAACATACCTACAAATTTTCAGAAAGATTGGCCAAGTACTTTCAGAGATATTCCATAAAGAAGAAAAACCGTTACAGGCCGTGACAGCCGTTAGTAACGGTAATAACGGCGTAAATTAAAACATCGGGCATCATCCGTGACCCATAATGAACATACCTGCTAATTTTCATGAAGATCGGCCAAGTACTTTCGGAGATATTCCATAAAGAGGAAAAACTGTTATGGGCCGTTACAGCCGTTAGTAACGGCTATAACGGTAAACTAGAACATCGGCCATTATTCGTGACCCATAATGAACATACCTACAAATTTTCAGAAAGATCGGCCAAGTACTTTCGGAGATATTCCATAAAGAAGAAAAACCGTTACAGGCCGTTACAGCCGTTAGTAACGGGTATAACGGCAAACTAAAACATCAGACAACTCCGCCTAGGACGGTCCCAAGCCCGGCTGAAAAAGGAGGAGGGTTGGGCGTGGGGCTAGCAACCCCACCCCGTAAAAAAAAAAGTTGTGCTACAGAAACTGCAACGACAACTACGACCCAACAACTGCCTGGACGGGAAGACGCCTCTTCAGCTGGGTCCATGACGCGTGCTGGTGAAAGCCTCCGGGAAGCCAGCTCGCCGACTAGTCTTCTTACGACCAAGGCCAAGACCAGGATAGGGACCTGGAACATCAGAACCCTATACGAGAGCGGCAAATCAGCGCAGGTGGCCAGAGAGATGGAGAGATACAACATCAAGGTTCTCGGACTATGTGAGACCCGATGGAACGGAAACGGCCAGACCAGATTATCTACAGGAGAAACCATTATCTATTCCGGACATGAAGACATGGACCACGACCACACCCAAGGAGTCGCGCTTCTGTTGGCGCCAGAGGCTATGAGAGCGCTGGTGGCATGGGAACCGGTCTCATCAAGACTTATGGCAGCCAGGTTCAACTCCAAGGGAAGGAAGACCTCCATCATACAGTGTTACGCACCAACTAACGCAGCACAGGAAGAAGAAAAGGAAAACTTCTACAGTTCTTTGCAGTCGCTTTTGGACCGGACTCCGAGAAGAGACATGAAGATCGTCATGGGCGACTTGAACGCCAAGGTGGGGGATGACAACACAGGCAAAGAATTCATCATGGGCAGACATGGCGTTGGTACCTGCAACGAGAACGGAGAGCTATTCACAGACTTCTGTTCCTTCAACGACCTAGTCATAGGCGGTACCATCTACCCACACAAAAAGATCCACAAGACCACTTGGACTTCACCAGATGGAAAGACTGACAACCAGATCGACCACTTCACCATCGACCGTAAGTGGAGACGCAGTATGCAGGATGTCAGAGTAAGGCGCGGCGCTGACGCAGCCTTGGACCATCAGTTGCTGGTGGTGACACTGAAGACCAAGCTGAGATCCTTCTGTGACTCTGCTGGAAGACCACACCACAAGTTCAACATACAGTTTCTGAAAGACAAGAAGAAAGCGGAAGAGTTCAACTGTGAAGTCAGAAACAGGTTCGAGGCGCTAGCAGAGCTGGCCGAAGAGACAGTGGAGAACTACTGGACAGAAGTACAGAAGACCTGGAAGGAGGCGTGCACCAAGGTTCTGGGGAGGAGAGAGAGAGAGCAGAAGGAGTGGTTGACGATGGAGACGTGGGAGAAGATAGAGAGGAGGAGAGAGGGAAAGCAGGAGATCAACAGATGTCACGACCAACAGATGAAGGCGGACCTCAGAGCACAGTATTGGGAGATGAACCGAGAAGTGAAGAAGAGTGCAAGGCATGACAAAAGACAATTTGTGCACAATCTGACAGAAGAGGCAGAATCAGCAGCCAGACAGAACAACATGAAGAGAGTGTATGAGATCACCAGGGCCCTGTCAGGAAAGAGATTCAACCCGAGTAAACCAGTCAAGGACAAGAACGGGAAAATCATCGCAAGCGACGAGGAGCAAAGAAGAAGATGGGTGGAGCATTTTGAGGAAGTCCTCAACCGACCACCACCGCAAGCAGTGTCCGACATAACACCAGCAACAGAGCCCCTCAGCATTAACACCAACCCACCAGCCAAGGCTGAGATCATCAAAGCCATCAAGTCCTTGAAGAACGGCAAGGCAGCGGGTCCGGACGGCATCCCCCCTGAAGCTCTAAAGACCGATGCTGCAACAACAGCAGAAATGTTACTTCCTCTTCTAGCAAAGATATGGGAACAAGAGCAAGTGCCTGCCGACTGGAAGCTTGGTTATCTGGTGAAGCTTCCCAAGAAAGGCGACCTTTCCCAGTGCGGCAACTGGCGAGGAATCATGCTGCTGTCCATCCCCAGCAAGGTGCTCACAAGAATCATCCTGGAAAGAATAAAGGAGGCATTAGACAAGGAGCTGAGAGCAGAACAGGCAGGTTTCAGGCAGGACCGGTCATGCACGGACCACATCGCAACGCTGCGTATCATCATTGAGCAATGCGCAGAGTGGCAGTCTCCCTTGTACATGACCTTTATCGACTTCGAGAAAGCATTCGACAGCGTCGACAGGGAGACTATCTGGAAGCTGATGCAGCACTACGGAATCCCACAGAAGCTCATTAACATCATCAAGAAGCTGTACGAGGACTCAACCTGCCAGATCATCCATAACGGGAAGCTGACCAACCCCTTCGCAGTGAAGACAGGAGTGAGGCAGGGCTGTATACTGTCGCCGACAATTTTCCTGATCGCCATAGACTGGATCATGAGGAGAACTACAGAGGGCAGCAACACCGGCATCCAGTGGACCTTCACCAAACATCTAGAGGACTTGGATTTTGCGGATGACATCAGCCTTTTGTCTCACAAACAACAACACGCCCAGGCCAAGCTAATCAGACTCGCAGAGGAGGCAGAAAAGACCGGCCTAAAGATCAACACCAAGAAAACAGAGGTGATGCGGATGAACAACCGACTCAACCAACCACTGCAGCTACACGGAAAGGACCTGACGGAAACAGACCGTTTCGTCTACTTAGGAAGCGTGGTCAATACTGATGGCGGCGCAGACGATGACGTTAAAAGCCGGATCAACAAAGCAAGGGTAGCGTTCAACACCCTGCGACCCATCTGGAACTCCAAAGCCCTATCCCAGCGCAGCAAAGTCCGCATCTTTAACACCAACGTCAAGGCAGTCCTTCTCTATGGAACCGAGACATGGCGGGTAACCAACACCATCACCAGGAAGATACAGACATTCGTCAACAAATGCCTGCGCCACATCCTCAACATCAGGTGGCCGGAGAAGATCTCGAACGCTGACCTATGGAAAAGAACCAGCCAGAATCCGATCGACCAGGACATCAAGAAAAGAAAATGGGGCTGGATAGGCCATACGCTCCGCAAACCCACAGACAACGTCACAAGACAAGCACTAGAGTGGAACCCACAAGGAAAAAGGAAAGTGGGACGGCCAAAACAGTCGTGGAGAAGATCCGTCGAGAGCGAAGTGAAGGAAGCCGGAATGACATGGACTCGGCTGAAGAGAACAGCCCAAAACAGACTCCGTTGGCGTGGTGTTGTTGCGGCCCTATGCTCCACTGGGAGACAACAGGACTAAGTCAGTAAGTCAAGTCAAAACATCAGACATCCTCCGTGACCCATAATGAACATACCTGCTAATTTTCAGAAAGATCGGCCAAGTACATTCTTAGATATTCCATATAGAAGAAAAACCGTTACAGGCCGTTAGTAACGGCTATAACGGTAAACTAAAACATCGGGCCTTATTCGTGACCCATAATCAACATACATGCTCATTTTCACAAAGATCGGCCAAGTACTTTCTGAGATATTCCATGAAGAAGAAAAACCGTTACAGGCCATTACAGCCGTTAGTAACGTCTATAACGGTAAACTAAAACATAGGGCATTAATCGTGACCCATAGTCAACATACCTACAAATTTTTTAGAAAGATCAGGCAATTATTTTCGGAGCTATTCCATAAAGAAGGAAAACCGTTACAGGCCGTTACAGCCGTTAGTAACGGCCATAGCAGGGTAAACTAAAACATCGGGCATCATCTGTGACCCATAATGAACATACATGCTAATTTTCACAAAGATCGCTCAAGTACTTTCGGAGAAATTCCATAAAGAAGAAAAAAATGTTACAGGCTGTTACAGCCGTTAGTAACGGCTATAACGACACACTAAAACATCGGGCATTATTTGTGACCCATAATCAACATACCTACAAATTTTCAGAAAGATAGGCCAAGTACTTTCGGAGATATTTCATAAGAAGGAAAACCGTTACAGGCCGTTACAGCCGTTAGTAACGGCTATAACGGGGTAAACTAAAACATCGGGCATCATCCGTGACCAATAATGAACATACCTGTTAATTTTCATGAAGATTGGCCAAGTACTTTCTGAGATATTCCAAAAAGAAGAAAAACCGTTATAGGCCGTTACAGCCGTTAGTAATGGCTATAACGGAGTAAACTAAAACATCGGGCATCATCCGTGACCCATAATGAACATACCTGCCAAGTACTTTCAGAGATATTCGTGACCCATAATCAACATACCTACAAATTTTAAGAAAGATCGGCCAAGTACTTTTTGAGATATTGCATGAACAAGAAAAACCCTTACAGGCCGTTACAGCCGTTAGAAACGGCTATAACGGGGTAAATTAAAAAATCGCGCATCATCCGTAAACCATAATGAACATACCTGCTAATTTTCATGACGATCGGCCAAGTACTTTCGGGATATTCCATAAAGAAGAAAAACCGTTACAGGCTGTTACAGCCGTTAGTAACGGCTATAACGGTAAACTAAAACATCGGGCATTATTCGTGACCCATAATCAACATACCTACAAATTTTCTGAAAGATCGGCCAAGTACTTTCAGAGATATTCCATAAAGAAGAAAAACCGTTACAGGCCGTTACAGCCTTAGTAACGGCTATAACGGGGTAAACTAAAACATAGGGCATCATCCGTGACCCATAATGAACATACCTGCTAATTTTCAGAAAGATCGGCCAAGTACTTTCGGAGATATTCCATAAAGAAGAAAAACCGTTACAGGCCGTTACAGCCGTTAGTAACGGGTATAACGGCAAACTAAAACATAGGACATCATCCGTGACCCATAATGAACATACCTGCTAATTTTCAGAAATATCGGCCAAGTACATTCTTAGATATTCCATAAAGATGAAAAACCGTTACAGGCCTTACAGCCGTTAGTAACGGCTATATCGGTAAACTAAAACATCGGGCATTATTCGTGACCCATAATGAACATACCTACAAATTTTCAGAAAGATCGGCCATGCACTTTCGGAGATATTCCATAAAGAAGAAAAACTGTTACAGGCCGTTACAGCCGTTAGTAACGGCTATAACGGTAAACTAAAACATCGGGTATCATCCGTGTCCCATAATGAACATATCTACAAATTTTCAGAAAGATCGTCCGAGTACCTTCTGACATATTCCATAAAAAAGAAAAACCGTTACAGCCGTTAGTAACGGCTACAACGGTAAACTAAAACGTCGGACATCATCCGCTGCCTATATCGAACATACCTACAAATTTTCAGAAAGATTGGCCAAGTACTTTCAGAGATATTCCATAAAGAAGAAAAACCGTTACAGGCCGTGACAGCCGTTAGTAACGGTAATAACGGCGTAAACTAAAACATAGGGCATCATCCGTGACCCATAATGAACATACCTGCTAATTTTCAGAAAGATCGGCCAAGTACTTTCGGAGATATTCCATAAAGAAGAAAACCGTTACAGGCCGTTACAGCCGTTAGTAACGGGTATAACGGCAAACTAAACATAGGACATCATCCGCGACCCATAATGAACATACCTGCTAATTTTCAGAAAATCGGCCAAGTACATTCTTGAGATATTCCATAAAGATGAAAAACCGTTACAGGCCTTACAGCCGTTAGTAACGGCTATATCGGTAAACTAAAACATCGGGCATTATTCGTGACCCATAATGAACATACCTACAAATTTTCAGAAAGATCGGCCATGCACTTTCGGAGATATTCCATAAAGAAGAAAAACTGTTACAGGCCGTTACAGCCGTTAGTAACGGCTATAACGGTAAACTAAAACATCGGGTATCATCCGTGTCCCATAATGAACATATCTACAAATTTTCAGAAAGATCGTCCGAGTACCTTCTGACATATTCCATAAAAAAGAAAAACCGTTACAGCCGTTAGTAACGGCTACAACGGTAAACTAAAACGTCGGACATCATCCGCTGCCTATATCGAACATACCTACAAATTTATGTTCAGACCAAGAGTTGGCGACCCTAGTACGTATACCGAGAATAATTCCTAATAATGAAGAAGAAGAAACTCGAATTTAAAGCAGGCCGTTGACAGCCGTTAGTAACGGTAATAACGGCGTAATTAAAACATCGGGCATCATCCGTGACCCATAATGAACATACCTGCTAATTTTCATGAAGATCGGCCAAGTACTTTCGGAGATATTCCATAAAGAGAAAAACGTTAAGGCCGTTACAGCCGTTAGTAACGGCTATAACGGTAAACTAGAACATCGGCCATTATTCGTGACCCATAATGAACATACCTACAAATTTTCAGAAAGATCGGCCAAGTACTTTCGGAGATATTCCATAAAGAAGAAAAACCGTTACAGGCCGTTACAGCCGTTAGTAACGGCTATAACGGAAACTAAAACATCGGCATCATCCGTGACCCATAATGAACATACCTGCTAATTTTCAGAAAGATCGGCCAAGTACTTTTCTAGATATTCATAAAGAAGAAAAAGCCGTTACAGCCGTTAGTAACGGCTATAACGGTAAACTAAAACATCGGGCCATTATTCGTGACCCATAATAACATACATGCTATTTTCACAAAGATCGGCCAAGTACTTTCTGAGATATTCCATGAAGAAGAAAAACCGTTACAGGCCGTTACAGCCGTTAGTAACGTCTATAACAGTAAACTAAAACATAGGGCATTAATCGTGACCCATATCAACATACCTACAAATTTTTTAGAAAGATCAGGCAAATATTTTCGGAGCTATTCCATAAAGAAGAAAACCGTTACAGGCCGTTACAGCCAGTAGTAACGGCCATAGCGGGGTAAACTAAAACATCGGGCATCATCCGTGACCCATAATGAACATACATGCTAATTTTCACAAAGATCGCTCAAGTACTTTCGGAGATAATTCCATAAAGAAGAAAAAACGTTACAGGCCGTTACAGCCGTTAGTAACGGCTATAACGACAACTAAAACATCAGGCATTATTCGTGACCCATAATCAACATACCTACAAATTTTCAGAAAGATAGGCCAAGTACTTTCGGAGATATTTCATAAGAAGAAAAACCGTTACAGGCCGTTACAGCCGTTAGTAACGGCTATAACGGGGTAAACTAAAACATCGGCATCATCCGTGACCAAAAATGAACATACCTGTAATTTTCATGAGGATCGGCCAAGTACTTTCTGATATATTCCAAAAAGAAGAAAAACGTTTCAGGCCGTTACAGCCGTTAGTAACGGCTATAACGGAGTAAACTAAAACATCGGGCATCATCCGTGACCCATAATGAACATACCTGCCAAGTATTTCAGAGATATTCGTGCCCATAATCAACATACCTACAAATTAAGAAAGATCGGCAAGTACTTTTTGAGATATGCAGAACAGAAAACCTTACAGGCCGTTACAGCCGTTAGAAACGGCTATAACGGGTAAATTAAAAAATGCGCATCATCCGTAACCATAATGAACATACCTGCTAATTTTCATGACGATCGGCCAAGTCTTTCAGAGATATTCCATAAAGAGAAAAACCGTTACAGGCTGTTACAGCCGTAGTAACGGCTATAACGGTAAACTAAACATCGGGCATTATTCGTGACCCATAATAACATACCTACAAATTTTCAGAAAGATCGGCCAAGTACTTTCAGAGATATTCCATAAAGAAGAAAAACCGTTACAGGCTGTTACAGCCGTTAGTAACGGCTTCTAAACGGTAAACTAAAACATCGGCATTATTCGTGACTCATAATCAACATACCTACAAATTTTCAGAAAGATCGGCCAAGTACTTTCAGAGATATTCCATAAAGAGGAAAAACCGTTACAGGCCGTTACAGCCGTTAGTAACGGCTATAACGGTAAACTAAAACATCGGGCATCATCCGTGACCCATAATGAACATACCTGCAAATTTTCAGAAAGATCGGCCAAGTACTTTCGGAGATATTCCATAAAGAAGAAAAACCGTTACAGGCTGTTACAGCCGTTAGTAACGGTTATAACGGGGTAAACTAAAACATCGGCATCATCCGTGACCCATAATGAACATACCTGCTAATTTTCACGAAGATCGGCCAAGTACTTTCTGAGATATTCCATAAAGAAGAAAAACCGTTACGGGCCGTTACATCCGTTAGTAACGGCTATAACGGGGTAAACTAAAACATCGGCATCATCCGTGACCCATAATGAACATACCTGCTAATTTTCATGAAGATCGGCCAAGTACTTTCTGGGATATTCCATAAAGAAGAAAATCCGTTACGGGCCGTTACAGCCGTTAGTAACGGCTATAACGGTAAACTAAACATCGGGCATGATCCGTGACCCATAATGAACATACCTACAAATTTTCAGAAAGATCGGCCCAGCAGTTTTGTCTGGAGCGAGTGGAACACATTTTGACCACGGACGGACGGACACACACACACACACACACACACACACACACACACACACACACCACACACACACACACACAGCATTTCTTCGTTCCCATTCTAAAAGAAAAAAGATCAAAGAAAAAAAAACCCTCTGTCTCCGTGTCCTTGCTCTCTCTACCCCCACCCCTCCCTCTCTCTCTCTCTCTCTTTGTTTTTGCCATAACATGTTTACATACAATGCAGCAGGATTTACCTAGTGTCTGGGTTTTTGTTAACTTTAGTGTCTCTGTCTGAAATAAATGTTAGCGAACCGCCCAGAGAACGTGGACAAACGAGTCACAAGACGAAACACAACTAGTTTCGACCTCTTAGGTCTTCATCAGGTGAGACATTAACGAATAAAACAATGAAAATTCACTTAGCTTTGATCGCTTGAGATCACTTAGTAGGGTTCAGCGCAAGGAAGAAGGCGTTGAATGAGAACGAGGCTGTTGGAAGGGAAATAGTGAGCGAGTCAAAGTCGTAATGAAGATAATAATATTATTCGTGACCCATAATCAACATACCTACAAATTTTCAGAAAGATCGGCCAAGTACTTTCAGAGATATTCCATAAAGAGGAAAAACCGTTACAGGCCGTTACAGCCGTTAGTAACGGCTATAACGGTAAACTAAAACATCGGGCATTATCCGTGACCCATAATGAACATACCTACAAATTTTCAGAAAGATCGGCCAAGTACTTTCGGAGATATTCCATAAAGAAGAAAAACCGTTACAGGCTGTTACAGCCGTTAGTAACGGTTATAACGGGGTAAACTAAAACATCGGCATCATCCGTGACCCATAATGAACATACCTGCTAATTTTCACGAAGATCGGCCAAGTACTTTCTGAGATATTCCATAAAGAAGAAAAACCGTTACGGGCCGTTACATCCGTTAGTAACGGCTATAACGGGGTAAACTAAAACATCGGCATCATCCGTGACCCATAATGAACATACCTGCTAATTTTCATGAAGATCGGCCAAGTACTTTCTGGGATATTCCATAAAGAAGAAAATCCGTTACGGGCCGTTACAGCCGTTAGTAACGGCTATAACGGTAAACTAAACATCGGGCATGATCCGTGACCCATAATGAACATACCTACAAATTTTCAGAAAGATCGGCCCAGCAGTTTTGTCTGGAGCGAGTGGAACACATTTTGACCACGGACGGACGGACACACACACACACACACACACACACACAGGGTTAGAGGATTCTTTGGACGATGAGTTGTTTAATCATCGCCATCTTGTGTCCATAAATCCTTTGATGGTGTTTAGTGACAATAAAAAAAGTTTCAAGTTTCAAGTTTCACACACACACACACACACACACAGCATTTCTTCGTTCCCATTCTAAAAGAAAAAAGATCAAAGAAAAAAAAAACCCTCTGTCTCCGTGTCCTTGCTCTCTCTACCCCCACCCCTCCTCCTCTCTCTCTCTCTTTGTTTTTGCCATAACATGTTTACATACAATGCAGCAGGATTTACCTAGTGTCTGGGTTTTTGTTAACTTTAGTGTCTCTGTCTGAAATAAATGTTAGCGAACCGCCCAGAGAACGTGGACAAACGAGTCACAAGACGAAACACAACTAGTTTCGACCTCTTAGGTCTTCATCAGGTGAGACATTAACGAATAAAACAATGAAAATTCACTTAGCTTTGATCGCTTCAGATCACTTAGTAGGGTTCAGCGCAAGGAAGAAGGCGTTGAATGAGAACGAGGCTGTTGGAAGGGAAATAGTGAGCGAGTCAAAGTCGTAATGAAGATAATAATATTACTGATAGGAATACTAATAATGGTCAAAATACTGAGAAAAAAAAAAAAAAAAAAAGGGACAAGATTACTACCAATCTGTGTCAATAAGTATGGGTATGGGAGAAAGGAGAGTGGGTTAGAGGATTCTTAAACAGCAGGGTTGCCGTGGCAACAGTCCCAGAGGCGAAGGCGATGGTGATGTCAATGCCAGTGGTAGTATCAATACTAGCAATAGTATTACTGAATGATACTGCTAACAACGATAGTGAAGGTTAAGGTAATGAAAGCATGATACAGAAATATATTTAGAAAATACAATTTTTATAATAATCAAATAAATAAATAAATGAAACATTAAAAATAATAATAAATTAAAAAATCAGTAAATAATAATAATAATAATTTTAAAAAAATAATAAAAAAAAAAATAATAATAATAATGATAATAAATGCATAAATAAGATAGCTATAAGTTGTGTGAGGTGAATAGTGGGAGATAAGGTAGTAGTGTGTGTGTGTGGTGGAGGATATTATGGGCTGAGATAGAAGTGGTGGGTTGGTACATGTTACTTTAAGGTGTAGATGCTATGAGGGTGGAGGGAAGAAGGGGATGGGTTTACGTACTAACTGGGGGAGGGGGAGGGGCAACATATTCACACCTATACACAATCTCTCTCTTTCTCT
>JAMYXO010005473.1:0-7500 GCA_033310375.1 Conus canariensis
CATCACCGCTTCTCTAAGCCTTTCCTCTCAGCAGAGACATCAGACGTGTGGGCCATGAGGTCTTGCTCCACTTGCACATCTGGGCTACACGCTCAAATTGGGCGATGAAAGCGTCCACGTCGTCGTTCTCTCCTAACGGCTCAAGGCGGACATGCTTCGTCTCCTCCACCTCAATCACGCGTTTTCTATGCGCTGCTTCATCTAAGGCCTGTCTCTCTTGTATGATTAGCTCTCGCTCTCTTGCCTCTAACTCGGCTTCATCTCTTCGTCTCTTGAGATCTAACTCGGCTTGCCGTGCTTGAGCTTCTACTTTCCTTATTGCCCTTTCTTCCTCCATCCTCTTCCTCTGCAGTTCCAGTTCCATCTGTCTCGCTGCTTTCTCGTCTTCATCCTTCCGCTTTAACCTTTCCTTCTCCTCTTCGATCTTCTCCTGCTTCATCTCTAGCTCCCTCTGCTTCATCTCTAGCTCCCTTTGCCTATCAGCTTTCTCCTCTTCTATCTTCCTCTGCTGCATCTCTAGCTCCCTCTGCCTAGCAGCTTTCTCCTCTTCATCCCTCATCTTCTGCCTCACTTTCTCCTCCATCCGGAGCTCCAATTCTGCTTCTCTCGCCGTCTTCTCATCTTCATTACGTACTGAGTCTGTGACGAACTTGGCGAGGTCTCCCCCAGCTAAACCCATCGCCGCTCCCAACTTGGCAAACTTTGCATAAGCCCCCGTCCCCTGTTCTCGATCCACCCCCGCATCCTGGTCACTAACCTTAGGTTTGGTATCCGCCATAGGGGCCTGTGGATCCATGACACTATCGGGGTCGTACTGCGGATGGGCTCGGGTGTGTTTAGACATAGGATAACCCCTACCACCACAGAGCTAACAAGGGACAGTATGCGATCTGAGCGCAACTGGAGGTTCCTGACTACGCACTAACCCCGGAAGCAACTCAGCACAAGTACACAATACTCTCAATGTGTCACGCACCAAGCATAACTCCACCCACACTTGTGTACCTCATACATATACCCACATGGGCTCCAACCCATACAATACCACCAATGCACAGTCTGGTCACTAACTGAACCACGTGACACCGTGTGTCCACCGTCCACTGTGCATGCGCACCAGTTACCCACAGTCACAGGCCTCACTGTCTCTGGTAGGCCGCACCCTCACGATCACAGTGCACTTGCACCCCTCAAGTCCAGGTGCACTCACAGCATACCCTATGCCACAACACTGCGCACCCTCGTGCTTCCCACACACAGTCACCTGGGCTTACTCTGCCCTTAATCCCCACAGGATATCCGAGCACACAGCGTGCATAGTCACGGGCCGGGTACCACTCTACCTACTCACTGGGTTATACCATATGTAAGGGACACAAAGGACACTTGGTACCCTCTGGCCCCTCACCTACGCTATACGGTACAATCACTCACACTTCCAACAACCGCTCAATGTTTATTGACCATTCATACCTCACTCACTCGGTAGCGCCAACCCATTCACACCAATACAAGTGCCCCGCCCTATGCCACTGGAAAGCTTCCTGAAGTGAACAGGGACACTACGTACCACCTCCCAGGGTACTGGTACGCTCCCACCAACCACCCACTTACATTTCACACAACGTACACACCGGACACAACACCCCCTACCTCCCTCCTAGCTACCTATCACCTACCCAGAACCGCTTATGTTACCCCGCATCTCCACCAAAGTGTCACGGTCGCTAAGCCGGACGGCCCTACCACCCTTACCCACGCCTATCACACACTAGGTCAGACAACACAGCACACTAACACAGTTTTACAATCACGCACGCTTCTTTATTTCACACACACTCCATGGCGCCACCACTCACGCACATCCACAACTGCACATAAGTATCCTAATTCCCGCTGACTCACCCTACTCTACGATAATGACCCGGAAGACCCTAACCTAACCTAAAACACCAGTTGCGGTATATCACTGTGACCTGGGGACACAGCGATAGCCCGCACACGTGGTGACTAACTACTAGGGACAAGGATTTACCAAAGGGACTCTAATCTCTTAACTACTGCTACCACCCACACCTCTCCCCAGGACTCACCCTTCTCTTTTAACCCGGGACCACTACCAAACTGATCGCTGCGTCCCTAAGGGAGGCAACGACCAGTACCCTACACTGTGCTGGCCACTACGTCCTGAAAGGAGGCAGTAGCTAACACCCCTAACCCTACTGCCCAACGCTACACCCCTTCTACCACAAACATGGGACAACCCATCCCGGCCCGGAAAGCTCCAGTCCTCGGCGCTGTACGTGGCCCCTCACAGGCTGACACCTCCCCGGAAGACTCTGCACCCCGGCGCTGACCGTGGCTCCTCCGCGGGCCGACACCCTCCCCGAAGACTCTGCACCCCGGCGCTGACCGTGGCTTCCCGCAGTCTGAGTCCTCCCCCGATGGGCACGACCCCCAACGCACACACACACCAGACGCCCTCTCGACGAGTCCGGGCTCGAAGGACGCCTCCTCCTCTGAAGGCCCCGCCGGACACTGAGGGTGAGGGAAAAAGGCCTGGTGCAGCGCCCTCTCACAGGACGCCTGAACAGGGACGAGGAACCAGTGCCGGAGAACTCCCGGAAGAGCACCGGTAGCCGGAGGAGAGCTGCCCCACAGAAGGCAGACGGCCTGGGTGGTCTCCCTCTCCCGGGAAACAACAGGCACTGGAAAGCGCCGCTCACCTGCCGGCACGCGGCAGTAGACTGTGGTGATCTGGCCCCAGCCTCAGGACGGAGCAGGATACCTGCTGACACAACCGGACAGACAGACGTTCAACCACACCAGTTCTGCAACTGGCTGAAGTGGCTGCCAACAAGGACGACACCGACTCAGCACAGGCCAAGGGCACCCAAACCCGACGAGGACCTGGCACTAACTATGACTCGAAGTCACTCTTCAAAAACTAACGGCGCTGCCGCCGCACCTACAAGGAGTACGTCCACTCTGACGAACACCAGGGACCGAAGTGAAGCTACCCCAACGCATTCCGCCCTGGTCGGAATCAAGCGAACTCTACTCACCACACAAAACAACGATTGGTCAGAGCAGTGTATCCCTCCGCAGAGCTGACACGCCTGACCAACGGACTAGTTGTTGCTCGTGCAACAACACGACAATTTACCACAACAACTCACTGACTCGACAACACCAACAACAGCCGATATTCTGCCCCGCCTTCTCTGGTGTAGAACCACATTAACAAAAGGGTAACAGTCGGGAACGAAACCAACTTCCTCCTACCACTCCCTCAATAAATGAAGACTGGAAGGCAAAAATACTGTATGTCCTACTTCACCTGCCCCCCTACCTAGCCTAACCTTACTACCTAACCCCGAGGAACTTAGCCTAACCCCAGCTAACTAAACCCCAATCTTACCCCGCGCGCGCGCGTGCACGCACACACACACACACACACACACACACACACACACACACACACACACACACACACACACACACAAGCACACATACATGCACGCATACATGCACGCTCGCACGCATACGCGCACACGCTCTCTACCTTGAACCACCACTACTCTTAAACACATGGACATACTGATTTAGTACCGCCGATCGGTGACACAGACAGACAGGGAGACAGACAGAGACAGACAGACAGACAGGCAGACTGATAGACAGACAGACAGACAGACAGAAGACAGACAGACAGACAGACAGAAAAGAATGAGAGAGGAGGTTGGAGACAGAGAGGGACAGAGAGGTGGGCGAAGGTTGGCTGGGCGGAAAGATGACCGATTAAGACACGTGGTCTGGGCGTGGCCTCCTAAGAGCATCATCATTAGCAGCAGCAGTAGCAGCAGCAGCAGCAGCAGCAGCAGCAGCTGTTGACGGAGATAAGACGAGAACGCACGCTGACCGAATCGCCAACAAACAGCCGGGCCCTCGCCCCGCTGTAGGTCACGTGACCATTCGATCAGCCAAACCATTGGTCGGCGCCATTAGTCGTCCATTAATTCTCGATGATTTCCTTCGCCTGAACAGGCAGTAGACTATGTCTGACGAAGAGTTCTGTGAGGGGTATAACTTTATAATTACCAGGCTTAATTAATCTGATCTGATCTGATCGGAATCTCGGTGACGCTTTGGGTAGGAGGCCTATTCTCGGTGGTTTTTTAAGGCTTTTGATGTGCGTTGCTTGTTGGCCATTATTGGGTGCTTCTACATGAATGGGGAGAGGCTTGTGTGTTTTTGAACAACCCAAAGACGAGGCGAAGATTAGACTGGACATGGCAGGATAATACCTTTGAACTCTCTTCTCTGTCTGTCTGTCTGTCTGTCAGTCAGTCTGTCTGTCTGTCCCTGTGTATACATACATACATATATATATATATATATATATATCTGTGTGTGTGTGTGTGTGTGTGTGTGTGTGTGTGTGTGTGTGTGTGTGTGTGTGTGTGTGTGTTGGTTTGTGTGAAACACAAATGTAGGCCTCCTGATATTATCGTTGCTGTGGTTAATTGAAGACTTTGTCTAATCTTGTCTTTTTTTGTAATTGTCTGTCTGTCTGTCAGTCAGTCAGTCAGTCAGTCTGTCTGTCTGTCTCTCTTTCCATCCCGCTCTCTCTGCCTCCCCCATTTTGCTCTGCCTCCTTCTGTCTCTCTCTCTCTCTCTCACTCTCTCTCCCTCACACTCCACTCTCTCGCCACCCCCTCTCTTTCTTCACCCCCGTCTCTCGGTCTCTATCTCATTCTCCACTCCACTCTCTCCCTCCCCTTCTCTCTCTCCTAAACCTCTCCCTCTCCGCCTATCCTCCCTCCTGCCCTCCTTCCCTTTCTCTCTCTCCTTCTCCCTCTCCGCATCTCTCTCTCTCTCTCTGTCTCTCTCTCTCTCTGTCTCTCTCTGTCTCTCTCTCTCTCTCTCTCTCTCCTCTCTCTCTCTCTTCTCTCTCTGGGACTCTGTTTCTCTCTGTCTCTGTCCGTCTATCTGTCTGTCTGTCTGTTTATCTGTCTGTCTGTCTGTCTGTCTGTCTGTCTGTCTCTTCTCTCTCTCTCTCTCTCTCTCTCTCTCTCTCTCTCTCTCTCTCTCTCTCCTCCGCCAGGCACGTAATATTTTCATCTGCGCCTTTTAGTTGGCTTAAACTGTTCTGTCACTATGTGAACAAAGTTACATAAAAGCTACAGAACTGATGTTAACCAAACGCGCGCGCGCGTGCACACACACACACACACACACACACACACACACACACACACACACACACACACACACACACTCTGAGAGGGCACAAACAATGACCCCAAAACAAAACAGACAAGCAAAATAAGCAATCAAGAAAGCAAACAAACAAACAAGCAATCGAAAGCAAAAACAAAAATAAAAACCGAGTGTTACATTAACAATGACCCAAATCATCGAGCTGTCCCCCCTCCCTTCCCTCCCCCGCCCTCGCGCTCCTACTGCAAAAAAAAAAAAAAAAGTGCCTCCGACCCCCATAAAAAAAAAGAAAAAAGAAAACGAGAGAGCCATCACTGAGATGGCATAAACAATGACACCCCTCAAAACGAAACAAAACCAATCAAAATGAGGGGGTATCACAAAATAACGAAACACGCGAAACAACCACAACAATAACAACCACCATGAAGACATAGACGATGATCCGAATGTAGGAAAAAAAGTCACAGGAAAAAAAGTCACAGAAAAAAAGTCACAAAATTGAGTAGGAAAAAAAGTCACAGGAAAATAAGTCACAATCAGGTCAAACAAAGCCAAGTCAAATCCAGTTCAAGTCAACAACTATTTATTTCGTCTGAGCAGGATAAAAGCCACACACACACACACACACATACACATGTAAATAGACACATGCGCGCGTGTGAACGTGCGCAAGCACGCACACGCAAATAAACGTACAGACACAACACATATACACACACTAGCGCATCCATGCACGCACACCACACATACAAATACCCAATCGCGCGCACACACTCTCTCTCTCACACACACACACACACACACACACACACACACACACACACACACACACACACACACACACACACACACACATGTATACGTCACACGAAAAAAAACAAACATGTTAACATCAACATCGGTATCCTCATCTACATCTTAATCTCCCCCAGCCCTTCCACTATCAGCACCATGACAGAGATGCCTCCCGACTTCCCACACAATAAACACACACAGGGGATCCAGCAGTCCACTATCAGCACCATGACACACACACAGACACACACTTTTTGTTGTAGAAGAGAGTACATCACACAGCTCTGTCGCACTCACTTTGAGGGTAAAGGTGCAGAATTCACGTTTCCCTGTTCAGCCTGATATTCCAGCTAACTCCTCGAAGAAGTTCCTCGACAGACTTCCTCCCATCCCGACGTTCGATACAGAGATTTCGCAGTCGCTCCTGCATCTGCACGTATCGTCGCTGGACTTACTTGGCTGGTGGATTGCCTACAGCATCTTGCTGCATGATTGTGCGGACAGTGGCCTCTTCTTTCTGAAACCACTATATTGTTCGCCATATGGAAGGATGGTAGTGTCCAACAAGGTTCATGAATTTGTTGTTCCATCCTTCGCATATGTTGTTCGTACGTGGGTTGTTGTCAATGGTTGCATTGTGGACGTTCCAAATTGCAGGGGCAAACAGGGGTGGATTTCGGCGCATTCTGACAGGTGCAGCTGCCGCTCCATCTCCTGCAGGTTGCTGTTGAATTGGCGGTAGCGTCCAGAAACGTATGTTTGGTCAAAGTAATTGAGGAGGTCTTCCACTTCAGGTTCGTTTTGGGGCAGATTGTTCCTCAGAAAGGCCATACCCTCTTGAACATCATTCAGAGGAAGGAAGGCCAAACCGTCCATCATCCCACAAAACAATCGAAACTCTTGGTCAGCGTGGCACATGGGTGCTAGACCCAACTCCTGGATCTTCCGCCATGTTGACTGTGAAAGATGATAAAAGCATCCCCTGCAGTGGACATCCCTACCAAACACAGCAACAGCAGCTCTGAGGACAGCATCTTCGAAGTCTGTTACTACAGTCTGCACATTCAGTTCCAAGTCGAGTTCTGCGCACTTGTCTACAACAGCTTGAAACAGACGTTCGTAGGAAGCCCGGGTTTTCGCTGGTAAAAGAGCATAGACAACAGTCACCGGTGAATTTCCCAAAAGAACATGAATCACGTAGATCTGGCAGAACATGTTGGGTGCCATGGCAAAGTTGCCATCCATATAGAATGTTTCTACTGCCGCTAAAAGCCGGAGGCCAGCAGCTGTTGCAAAAACCAGCAGACGATCTGCCCTGTTGGGGCCGTTGTCACCAATGAGAAACTGGCCCGGGTCAGGACCTACGGTCATGGTGAAGTCCTGAGGCAGATCTCCTAAATCTGCAAGGCGGCGAGGTGCTGGAGGTGCTGGGCGTTGGTTTCTGATTGTTCTTTTGCAGGAAGCAGGCGACGGCATGAG
>JAMYXO010005473.1:12500-15387 GCA_033310375.1 Conus canariensis
CTCGGTACAGGGCTTTTTTTCTCCTAATCAATCTTTTTATTTTTCATCATTATTTTTTTCTCTCGTTTAACCCCCTTACAATCGTTGTCCCTCTCCCCCATCCTTTCCCTTTCCTCCCCACTCCTCTTTGTAACAGTACACCCTCTCCGCTCGTTCCAGCTCTGTCAATCACAGCCACACCCAAGTTCGTTTTCGCTCCGGTCAGCTCCAGCATCGCAGTCTACAGGAAGCAATTCATTTCCGGTCGTCGTGAAGCAACTCACCTGAGGAGACACTGCACTGCTGCCGAGTGATTTTAACTGGTGTTCAGTGGTGCGTGGTCTGATCCAGCCTACGCAGAACAAACAAAACAGTCTCGGAGCCAGCGTGAGAGAGAGAGGTGCTCGACGATAATTATATGAGTAGTTTCATCCCTGTAACAAGGATAACAGACGACAGGAACATTTTTGTTTTTAATGAAAACAGCAATGATGGGAAGGACGACGACGACAGACGACGACGACAACGACGACGACGACGACGATGAGATGAGATGATGATGATGATGAAAAGAATGCTCATTAAGGAAACTCGCTCAGCATCTTTTGCCCCCCCCACCCCTACCCCCCAGCCACCCCTACTCCTTACTATTTTAGATTTAAAGGATCGACGTTTTGGAAAATTAATTCCCGTTTTCTCAAGCTTGCTATTCCTTCATATCATTTGTTGTATTTATTTGCCAGCGTTTAGTTTGCATTTCATGGTTGGTTCCCTTGTCGACAGGCCATCTCTCTCTCTCTCTCATCCTCTCTCTCCTCCCTCTCTCTCCTCTCTCTTCTCCTCTCTCTCTCTCTCTGTGTGACTACTAATCCTTACCTCTCAACCCCCCTCCCCCCACCCCCCGTCAATTTTATTAAAGGAGGAGGAGGAAGAAGAGGAGGGGGAGGAGGAGGAGGAGAGACAGAGAAAAAAAAAAAAGAAGCAGAAAGTTGGGCGTTGGAGGGGTGGGGGAAACAAGACGTTACATGGGAAAAAAAAAGTTGTGATTCGGGTTTGCTGTTCAACAATCTCCCGATCTCACGTCTACCCATCTCGCCTCCCTTCCCCTTTCTCCTCCCATCTCCCCCCCCCCCCACATCCAATCCCCCCAGTCCCCCTCCACCTGTCTCTCTCTCATCTCCACCCTTCCTGTCTTATTCCAATGCCGCAATCTGTTACCATTTCCTCTCCGACAGCTTGCGTTTTCACACAGCTACCCCGAATTGGGCTCGCCCGCGAGGGTAATCCCAGAGAGAGAGAGAGAGAGAGAGAGGAAAAAAGGTCATATTGACGTTCCGATAAAAATTCTTGTGTGTCGCCGAGGAACAACAATTAAAACTTGCGACAGTTGTTGAGTCAATGGCCTCCAGGGGAGTGAGTGAAGAACTGCGTCGTCTGCTGTCGGCAGACCCCACCCCTCCGCCTCGCTTCCCACCCCTCGCGTTCCCACGCTGCCGCGCGCACAGCAGACGACACCTCGCCCGCAGACTTGACATGTTGTTTCTATATTCTTGCGCGTCGTTAAACCAGCATCAATCAAAATGTAAACAGATGAATAATTTTTGATGAACTCTTTTGTCTGAAGAAACAACAGAAGTGGTTAACCGCTGTTAACTCTGAAGCCTAATTGAAATGAGGGTTTATGTTTTACGAGTTTTTATCCTAGGGAACTATTTTCTCTCGCGTGTTCGGACGACTTGTTACAGGGCGGGGAGTCCATAAGACCCCCGGCACAGCAGACGACTTCATTCAACACATTTTCATTGGCACGGGTCGCTGGCTTCAGCAGCTGACGACGAGTGGATTGCTGTGATTGATTGCTGTTTTGGGAATATCAGTCGTCATACACGCCTCGCTCTAAAAACCGAAGGTGATTTTTCGTCTGCGTTGTGGTCCCGTTGGGTGTGAGACGGGTTCGGCGGAGGATGCTTGCGGACATTTCGGAGGTTTTTAAGCGCCAGCTGTTGGATTCAACGACATCCTGCACTGTTTCGTATGAACCAGTTGACGGCTTACTCTCAAGTCCGCAGTGATTCCGTCCGTTCCCCCTGTCGTTCCCGCGCTGTCTTCCTGACGTCTGCGTCAAGTAACATATGGTCACTTTTGTGGCCGCTTCTTTGGGATCGATAACAAAACGGAGTAATCCGTAGAGGGGGGAGGGGGGGGGGGGGGGGGTTGGGGGGGGGGGCGGTACATAGCAGGGGGGAAGGGGAGATTCCCTACAACGTTATCACCACACAGACAATGAGCGACAGAAGTCTGGCGTTTGATGTTTCGTTTTCTTGGGAGTGGTGGTATATCGTTGGTTTCCGGCTGTTGGCCAAGAAAGCTATGACCGAGACGTTTGACACCGTTACTCACATCGCTACGGTGTGTGTTTTTTTTTTCATTTTTTTTTTCATGCGATTCTACGTAATAAATTTGATTAGAAATGAACGGTAGTAAGGACTTTTATCTGGAATGATGTTTTCGTCATTCGTGGCAATCAGGCGTGTTTAGTGGCTGTGATGTCCATGCCACAGTGAAACATATGGTATCATTTTCACCCATTTTCGCGAGCTTGTAATTAACATTCCGGAGTTATTCGGTTTAAAAAACGTGCATTTTCAGCGTGAAATGCTCTTCTGGGTCGCCGATCATGTTTTTTGGTTGTGTATTTGGTTAATGTTTACTGTCACGTCTTTTCTCATTTCGCTTGATGCCTCGTGATATAAAACCCTAAAAGCCCCCAAATATGAACGGATGCATCAGGTTATTCAGACCAAAATTGTAAAGATGTAACGTTTAGGGTATGTGCTGTTACATTGTGCTTTGGATCAGCTGGGGAAAAACGAATACACACAACACACGCGCACGCGCACATACACAC
>JAMYXO010005474.1:0-5000 GCA_033310375.1 Conus canariensis
TTGGGGGGGGCCCCCCCTTTTTTAAAAATTTTAAAAAAAAAAAAAAAAGGGGGGGGGGGGGGGGGGGGTTTTTTTTTTAAAAGGGGGGGGGGGGGGGGGGTGTTGGGGGGTTTGGGGGGGGGTTGGGGGGGGTTTTTTTTTGGGGTTTTAAAATTTTTTTTTTTTTTTTTTTTTTTGGGGGGGGGGGGGGGGGTTTTTGGGGGGGTTTTTTTTTTTTGGGGATTTTGGGGAAAAATTTTTTTTTTTGGGGGAAAAAAGGGGGGAAAAAGGGGAAAAAAGGGGGGGGGGGAGGAAAAGGGGGGGGGGGGGGGGAAAAAAAAAGAAGGGGGTAAAAAAAATGGGGAAAAAAGGGGGGTTTTAAAATTTTTTTTTTTTGGGAAAAAAAAATTTTTTAAAAAGGGGGGTTTTTTTTAAAAAAATTTTTTTTAAAAAAAATGGGTTTAATGGAAAGGGAATTTTAAAAAAAAAAGGGGGGGAAAAAGGGGGGGGGGGGGTTTAAAAGGGGGGGGGGGGGTTTGGGGGGGGTTTAAAGGGGGGGGGTTTGGGGGGGGTTTTTGGGGGGGGGGGGGGGGGGGGAAAGGGGGGGGGGGGGGGGGGGGGGGGGGGGGGGGGGGGGGAAAAAAAAAGGAAAGGGAAAAATTTTTTTAAAAAAAAAAACAAAAAAAAAAAAAAAAAAAAAAAAGGGGGGGGGGGGGGGGGGGGGGAAAAAAAAGGGGGCAAAAAACCCGGGGCCGGGGGGAAAACCCCCCAAAAAAAAAAAGGGGGAAAAAAATTTGGGAACTCCCAAAGGAAAAAGGGGCCCTTTTTAAAAAACAGTGGCCGGCCCCAAAAAAAATTTGGCCAAAAAGGGGGGGGGGGGCCCCCCCAAAAACCCCAAAAAAAAAAAAAAAACCCCCCTTTTTTTCCCAACCCCACCGGGGGGGAAAAAAAAAAAAAAAGGGGGAAAAAAAAAAAAAAAAAAGCAAAAAAAAAAAAAAAAAGGGCCCCGGGGGAAAAAAAAAATTTTTTCAACGCCCGGAAAAACACTTCCGTTGGGAAACTCTTCTGATTAAAGGGAATGACGACAAAACGGTTTTTGGAAAATTAAACCGTTTTGCCGACTTAAACGGGCCATCAGCCCCCAAAACCCTTCAAAGCTCCACTGTCAGCGTCCTTCAAACAGCCTCTATACCGCTGACTGATAGAGGTGAATTTTTAAAATTTAGGCCCTTTTTTTTTATTTTTGGGGAAAACTTAACCCCGGGGGGTTTTCAACAGAGCCCAAAAAACAAAAAAAGACTTTGGAAAGTTTTTTAAAGAAAAACATCTTTTTAAATCTTTTAACAGGGGGTCAAAAGAAAAAGAAAAAAAAAAGGAGGCCCGACGATATCCCGAAAAAAATGTTTCTTTTTTCCCTTTTGGGAAACAACAAATTACCAGCAGATGAACTATACTTCGTGCTTGGTAAATAAATGGTTTTTTAATCCCTGTGATATTTTTAAAAAGGTTTTTAATCACCCCGATATTTTTCATGCTGATATCAAATTAAAAAAAAAGTATAATAGGAAAAAACCCCTAAAAAGTTTCTTCATGAAATAACAACAACCCAAAAAACAACCCCAAAAAACAAAAACAAACACAACAAAACAATTCAACAACACTGAAAAGTTCATTTCATCGTATTTTGTATGTTCCAAAAAAACTCCCCCTTGAAAAAAGTACAAACAGGTTTACGTGAAAAAATCTTCCCTGTGGCAACAAAAAAATGACAATACAAAAAAAAACCAAAACCCAACAAACTACAATAAAGAAAAAAAAAAAATCGGGACCATATTTCCTTTACAGGGGGCTTTTTGCACTCATTAAAGAAGAGCAAACACAAAAATTAGTTTTTCAAATTCACAGGGTAAACTGAACTGAAAATTTTCATGGGGAAAAAAAAAAAAGGAAAGATAAAAAAGTGGACCAAATAAAATTTTATTTATAGTTTTTGAATTTCTAATAAGAAAAATTAAATTTAATCCCTTTTCACCCCTTAAAACCCGGTAGACTGAAAGAAAAGGGACCAAAGGCCCGTGTGGTACTTGAAGGGGTGGGCCCCAAACGTGCGTTACCTTGGGGGGAAAAAGGGAAAACTTTTTCTTGAATTTAAACCCCTTTTTATAGCACACATGAACCCTGCTTTTTTTAAATAGGAAAATTTTTTTCGCACTTTTATAGCCAAAAACATGGGGAAAAGGGCTTTGGGGCCCAAACATTTTTTTCGCACTTTTTTATAGCCCCCACAGTGAACCGGTTCCTTTTAAATGTGACAAATTTTTTCGAACTTTTTAAAGCACACAAGAACCGTGCTCTGAATGTGACATTATTTCGAAATTTGTATTTTTGCAACAATGAAAAGTGCTCTGACTATACCTTTTTTTGCACTTTTGTATACACCCCCAAAAGAATGGTACAAAGATATTATTTTTGCACTTTTTAAAAAGCCCCCACCAAAAGAAAGCCCATTTTAAAAATTTCGCACTTTTTTAATTTAAACACATGAAAACTATATATTTTTTTCGCCCCCTTTGTTTTAGCACACAGAATGACTATAAAATTATTTTCCCCCCACTTTGTATAGCCAAAAGGGAAAGACCCATGATATTTTTTTCGCACTTTGTATAGCACACATAATGACTAAAGAAAATTATTTCGCACTTTTATACAAAACCCTGAAAAACAAAGATATTATTTTCCCCCACTTTGGTAAACACCCCAAAAAATGAAATATATAAAATTTTTCCCCCACTTTTTTTATAACCACAAAGAAAAAGACAAAATTTTTTTCGCACTTTGTAAGGGACACCCAAAAAGAAACTTTTTTTGAAAAAGGACATTATTTGGCCTTTGTATAACAACCCTGAAACGGGGTTTTTTACCCAGGGAAATTTTTTTCGCCCCCTTTGTTTTTACCAACCCCCATAAACGGGTTTTTTACTAGGAAAACTTATTTTGCACTTTGTATAGCAAAACATTAACCGGTTTTTGATGAAAAAACATTATTTCGCACCTTTTTTATAGCACACATGAAAAAGTGCCTTTGAAAGGACATTATTTCGCACTTTGTATAGCACAGAAAGAACCCTTTGGGCTGGGACATTATTTTTTGGGACTTTTTATAAACACAACAAAGAAAAAGCTTTTTACTGTGACATTATTTCCCCCTTTTTATTTTCAAGATGTTTCATCGCGCGATTTTTATGTTCCGGGACTGTTTTTTGATTGTATTTATATCGGGGGTTTTATTGGGCTGTAATTTTAAACTAATTGTACTGGGTTTATTTACGATTGTACTGATTGGGATTATATCTAATTTTCCGGGTTGTAATATCGTATTTTAAATGATTTTTATTATATCGTATGTACGAAATTTTATTATATCGAAATTTTAAACCCTGTTGCATTGTTTTAAACTCCAAACGTCAAAAATTTATGTTTGTTGCATGGAAAAAAGAAAAAGAGAAAAAATTAGTAAAAGCCCACCTGTAAACCCCCCCTCCTTTTCCCCCAAACGCCGTTCCCTCACTCTGGCTGAAAAGGGTTTTCGTGTCTCCAATTTAAAAAGTTTAAAATGTTCAAAAAAAAGGTTTTTCTAAAGGGCCCTCTGTTGTGTTGTTTGGGGCCCTTTAAAAAGTGCGCACAACGCTGGGGTTTTTAAAATGAACCTTCGGGTTTAAAATGGTTTCCTCCGAAAGACGAACGTCAACCAACCCCCCCGGCTCAGTGCAGCCCCCCCCCCCCCCCCCCCCCCCCCCCCAATTTACTGCTGTGAGACTCGAGCCACAAGACCATGCACTCGCCAGGTCAAGTTGTAACAGAGGACAAATCATGTGGCCGATAATCTTCAAGGTATGACAAAAGGCAACTCGTAATTAAAGTTCTGCACTAGCAAAATCCGTGTACATGAATTCAGTGTAAAAGGTAGATGGCCGCACGTGGTTTTCCAGCTAAGAGGAGATTCCATTTGTGTTGAGGTGGAAATCATGGATGTCTGGTGCAATAGCGTTTTTTTTTTTTTTTTTCTCATTCTCAGGTTTAGCGGTGGATAAGAGTGAAAATAAATGTATCTTAAACATTCGTACACATTCTTTCTCTTTGTTTCATCGACAAGGACGAATGTACCAGCCCTGTGTATGGTTTTCATGTTTGTGATCTCGTAAAATCATACGTGTGTGTGTGTGTGTGTGTGTGTGTGTGTGTGTGTGTGTGTGTGTGTGCGTGCGTGCGTGCGTGTGTGTGTGTGTGTGTGTGTGTGTGCGTGCGTGCGTGCGTGCGTGTGTGCGTACGTGCGTGCGTGCGTGTGTGTGTCATGTGTGTGTGCGTGCGTGTGTATGTGTGTGTGTGTGTGTGTGTGTGTGTGTGTGTGTGTGTGTGTGTGTGTGTGTGCACGCGCGCGCGCGTGTGTGTGTGTGTGAGATCATATCATGGAGTAAAAGTAATTTTGTAACCGTCGCTACATACTGGTGAATCTAAAGATAGACGTTTTCTCATCAACTGAGAGCGGAACAATTTAACTGGATCTCAGACACATCCATTACCTAAGAATTCCAGACAAACTTATTCACCGTTTTCAATCTGCGTTTTTTAATTACTAAATATACAAAACTTGATAACAACCGTTTTTATTCTGCGTTTTTTAATGACCAAATATACAAAACTTGATAACAAAGTTGTCTTAAACTCATTCACCCTCCCTCTCCCCAAGAGGAATGTGGCTACCTACAGGGCGAGGCAATGATATTAAAAGACAAACGAACAAATAAACATTCAAAAAAACGAACAAAAAACCGGCCATACAGAGCATCCTCTCACCCCATAAGAGTACCCACTCACCCGGCCTCTGCTTGTGAGGCAGGGGATATTCCGGCAACTTCCCAGCCCCCTTCCCCCTCCCCACCCCACCACACCATCTAGTTTCCGCTTCCATTTCACCAAGGAGTCACTGCGTGCGGCTCACCACGTCTGCCAAATCACAACCC
>JAMYXO010005474.1:10000-15382 GCA_033310375.1 Conus canariensis
CGTGGCAGCAGAGAGTCCTCAGAAGAG
The DNA here is from genome assembly GCA_033310375.1 of Conus canariensis. Taxonomy (NCBI): domain Eukaryota; kingdom Metazoa; phylum Mollusca; class Gastropoda; order Neogastropoda; family Conidae; genus Conus; species Conus canariensis. Next base: position 10,028 of record JAMYXO010005474.1, read on the forward strand.
AAGCCCCCTTCAAGCAAGTGTTTCGGCCCTTATCTCCTGACACTCTAGGGGGGTTGGGCCACACCCGGTTCATGACTCCGGATGTCCCTCTGCTGCCCCTTTTTTTCCCATCTTGGGACGAGCCATGGCTGGGATTCGAACCCATGACCCTCTAGACATGCTCATTTTCCACTTAATGACTCGCGCTTTAACCACTGAGCCACAGGGACACCTGATATTTGTAGGGAAATTAAGCCTTATGAAGTTCACTTTTGTTCCTCCTTGACCAGATTCAGCTTGAACACCTCTCTGCCGCTTCTGCCATTGCTTTCAGGGCTCTGGTTTTTTCCTTCCCTGCAACTGAGAGCTGTTTCATGAGGCTGTATGCAGACGTTCCTACAAACCCCCTAGCTCCAATTTCTGCAGTGAGGACTTTGACCTGATAGCCTTCTCTCCTCAGGCTGTTTGCCAGATCAGCATACTTTTCAGTCTTGTAGATTTGAGCTGCCTCCATTCTGTTCTCATATGGCACCGTGAGCTCGATCATGATCAGCTGCTTGGTTGACTTAGAGTGGACTACTATGTCTGGTCTCATGCCACTCTTGCTGATGATCTCTGGGTGACTCTTCCATTCTGGGAGGTCTGCAGTGCACTCCCAGTCATCTGCCCCGTCCAGCAGACTCTGCCTGCATGTTTCGAGTGGCACTGTTGTTCTTGGCCATGATTTGCTGCCTCCTGCCGTGAAGAATGTTGCGGGTGCTTTTGGAGTCCTGATTTTCCCTTTTGTGGTGTTGGTACTAGCCCAGACTACTTGTACAATTTCTTTGAGCACTTGGTTGTGCCTCCATGTGTACCTTCCTTGAGCCAGGGCTACTTTACATGAGCTTAGGACATGCTCCACTGTTTGTTTTTCATGGCAGAGGGGGCATGCAGGATCGTCTGTTTTCCCCCACTTCACCAGGTTTGCATTTGAGGGCAGAAGGTCATATGCAGATCTGAGAATGAAGCTGATCCTGAGAGGGGCCATGTGCCAAATGTCATTCCAAGTGAGACTTCTTTGGAGTGCATTCTCCCACGTTGTCCATTGCCCTTGCTGGCTCTGCTGGACTGCTTTTTGGAGTCTTTTTTGGTCTTCTTCTTTTCTCATCTCCTGAATCATCATGTCTCTTTTGGCTTTTCCTTTGGCCTTTGACCACCATTCAGTTTTGGTCACCCCCAGTCCCTGTCTGTTGGTCTGTGTGTGTCCTGTTATTTCTCTGATCTTGAGACTTTCTTTTGCAGAATCCATCGCCTCTTGAACTTTCCATTTTCTGCCTGTCTTCAGCTGGGGCTTAATTGCTTCTACCACCTTGTCTCCTGAGTCCTCCAGCATGCTTTGAAGTCTGATCTTCCCTGCTTTGTATTCCTCCAGGATGGATTTCAGGGGTAGTTTCAGCTTTGCTTGGCGACAGTACAGCGCTATGTCAGTCAGACAGGGTGGGACACCAAGCCATTTCCTTGTGAACTTGTTGATTTTGGCTTCCATTGCCTCCACTATGCTGGTGCAGATGTCGTATATCATCAGAGGCCATAGCAGCTTTGGTATCAGCATGAACTGCAGACACCAGACCTTGTATTTGCCAGGGAGCCCACACTGGTCAATGGTCTCCAAGCCTTCCTCCGCCATCTGCTTGGTTTCTTTTGCTCTTTGTGTGTCTTTCAGCGTATCATCATACCATCTTCCAAGGCTCTTGACTGGTTCTTCTGTGACTGTTGGAATGGCCTGGTTGGCAACACTGAAGACCACAGATCCGGCCACTTTTCCTTTCCTCAGTGAGAGACTCCGTGATTTCTTTGGCTTGAACTTCATTCTGGATGAGGCAACTATGTCGTCCAGCCTCTCCAGCACATGACGTGTCTCGTCTTCTCTGGATGAAATCACTGTAGTGTCATCCATGAAGGCCTTGAGAGGAGGCATCTTGTATCCATCGCCAAGGTCTGTTTGTCTCGCGTTGTTTGTTGCTGCTTTCAAGATGAGTTCCATTGCCAGCACGAACAGTATTGGGGAAATTGCACAGCCCATTGCAATACCCACTTCCAAGTTGATCCAGTCTGTTGTGTACTCCTTGGTAGAGAACCGCATTGAGAAGCCATTGAAGTACTTCTTGAGCATGTCGCGGATGTTCTTTGGCACATGGTACATCTCAAGAGCCAACTGTATCATCTCATGGGGCACAGATCCATATGCGTTTGCCAGATCAAGCCACACTACGTCCAGGTCTCTCTTTTCTGTTTTTGCTTTTTGGATTGCGTCCCAGATCATTGTGGCGTGTTCTACACAGCCCGCCACGCCTGGGATGCCACCTTTCTGGACTGACACATCCAAGTACTTGTTTTCCATCAGGTACTTGGTCAGCCTTGCTGCCATGACAGAGAAGAAGATTTTCCCTTCGACGTTCAGTAGTGATATTGGCCTGAACTGGCTAATGTCACTTGAGTTTTGCTCTTTGGGGATGTACACACCATCTGCCGTCATCCACTGGCCGCTGATCTTCTGGTTTCTCCAAGCCGATCGCAGCAGCCTGTGGAGCCACTCCAGCACCTTGGGACATTTCTTGTAAAGCTGGTAAGGTATTCCGTTTGGCCCTGGTGATGATTTGGCTCTGGCTTTGTCGACCACCTTCTTGATTTCCGCCAACGTTGGAGGCTTGCCATTGAACTGTTCCTCAGGGTTGGTTGGCCACACCAGACCTTGAATGTCGAGTGGTGCTTTGCTCTGTGGGTCAGAGTATGTTTTCCTCAAATGCTGCTCAAGAACTCCTTTGTCCACACTTAGGGTCCCAGATTTTGGCTGCTCAAACAGTGTTCTGGCAAACTGGAAGGGGTCTCTGAAGAAGCGCTCTTGTGTCTTCTTTTTGCTCTTCCTCTTCCTCGCAGATTCCGCTTTGCTGAGGGCACTGTGTTTTTCTTTCAGGTCTTTCCACAGTTTTTCCAAGCCTTGTTTTTCAGCTGGCAGTGCGGTCTTCATTTGCATCTTGAGGTTTTTCTTTTGGACCCTGATCTTGTCCATCTTTTCTTGGCGTCTGGATTTCTTTGGAGGTGTTTTCTCTTTGGGTAGTTTTGCTCCATAGGCGTCTCTACATGTGGCATACACAATGTCCCCATATGTGGCTAGTTTGTGTTCCAGGGTGCTTTTCCCTATCAGTGCATCGAGTCTTTGGACGATTTTTGCATCCAGTTTCTCCCAATCTTCAGTTTCGTTTGCTCGTGGCAGGTTGAGTTTCAGGCGCCTGGCATCGAGGGCCTGTGCAAATTCCTCATCCGAACCAACAGCGTGGATGTCCTTGGCACTGTGGTTTAAATCCTGGCCTTGGTCTTCCGACGTCTTATCTGCTGATGCAGTGCGCTGCTGCTCATTCAGATGAGTCTTCACACATCCCATCTTTGTTCTGTGGATCTTCATGCCACGGGTGGTAGCGAAACGCTTTCCACAGACACATGGATATTCCATTTGGTCCATGTTCATAGTCCGTTTGGGATTTGCAGTCATGATTGGTTGAGCACCGATGGATTCATCATTCTCTCCCCCTTTCGGTGAATCCTGGGAGCATCTTTTCCTTTTATTTTTAGTAGCCACATGTTTAAGGCAAAGTGGGGAGCCAGCCCACAAAGCCCTTGGTTCTGGTCTTTCCCAGTGTCCTCCGGTCTTTCCCGGACGTCCTCCGGCCTATTCCCGGAAGTCAATGGTTTACCCATGCATCAGTAGAAAGAAACTCGTGGAGAGCGTGGCAGCAGAGAGTCCTCAGAAGAGAAGCCCCCTTCAAGCAAGTGTTTCGGCCCTTATCTCCTGACACTCTAGGGGGGTTGGGCCACACCCGGTTCATGACTCCGGATGTCCCTCTGCTGCCCCTTTTTTTCCCATCTTGGGACGAGCCATGGCTGGGATTCGAACCCATGACCCTCTGGACATGCTCATTTTCCACTTAATGACTCGCGCTTTAACCACTGAGCCACAGGGACACCTGATATTTGTAGGGAAATTAAGCCTTATGAAGTTCACTTTTGTTCCTCCTTGACCAGATTCAGCTTGAACACCTCTCTGCCGCTTCTGCCATTGCTTTCAGGGCTCTGGTTTTTTCCTTCCCTGCAACTGAGAGCTGTTTCATGAGGCTGTATGCAGACGTTCCTACAAACCCCCTAGCTCCAATTTCTGCAGTGAGGACTTTGACCTGATAGCCTTCTCTCCTCAGGCTGTTTGCCAGATCAGCATACTTTTCAGTCTTGTAGATTTGAGCTGCCTCCATTCTGTTCTCATATGGCACCGTGAGCTCGATCATGATCAGCTGCTTGGTTGACTTAGAGTGGACTACTATGTCTGGTCTCATGCCACTCTTGCTGATGATCTCTGGGTGACTCTTCCATTCTGGGAGGTCTGCAGTGCACTCCCAGTCATCTGCCCCGTCCAGCAGACTCTGCCTGCATGTTTCGAGTGGCACTGTTGTTCTTGGCCATGATTTGCTGCCTCCTGCCGTGAAGAATGTTGCGGGTGCTTTTGGAGTCCTGATTTTCCCTTTTGTGGTGTTGGTACTAGCCCAGACTACTTGTACAATTTCTTTGAGCACTTGGTTGTGCCTCCATGTGTACCTTCCTTGAGCCAGGGCTACTTTACATGAGCTTAGGACATGCTCCATTTGACTTGCTAGAGAGTTTTTTTCAGTTCCACATAACAACGGCCGAAACAATCACACGAAAGAACAGCAGCAAAGCTATGCTAACACCCTTTAGATGAGCCAAATAATAAATGTAAAATCGAAAAATATATGCACTGCACAGAAATGCGAGTCACAGACTTTTGTAAAAAGTGGTATTCTTATCAGAATTTTGTGAAATGTAACAGACAAAGATAATGATTTGTAGAAATGTTCACACCTTCTGATATCCTCTTCACAGAATGCTGTACATTTGTGAATTTGATTGGATGATTGTAACAGTCGGCTGTGTTAATGAATTGTGCCTTTAGTTGGTGGATGGGATGCTTTGCCCTTAGTATTTGTAATTACGGAATGTTTTTACATATGATTATGTAAAAAAAAAGTTTTAAAAAAAGCTATACTAACACAACAATGTTTCTGACTGCTGTCTTAGCTAAAAGTTTGATTTTCAGGACAGCACAGACCCCAGCCAAGATGGAACAGATCCTGGATTCGTCCTTGATCCGCACCACCAATCAATGAGATCGTCCTTGCTCTATGCCACATCCCATTTTTCGACCAAGTTTTGGCAAAACCGCCACCGTACTTTTTGCATAATGTTGCAGACAGACAAACAAATAAACGAACGAACGCAGGTAAAAACGTAACCTCCTTGGGGGAGGTAAGAAACGGAAGTAAAGCAATT
>JAMYXO010000546.1:0-43383 GCA_033310375.1 Conus canariensis
AATTTGGAAAAGAGCTCCGATTTGTGAAAAGAATCCAACCGTTTATAAATGGGCCCAAAGTATTTTCTTAGTTTTCCATAAAGAAGAAAAACCTTTTTGGGCCCCCTTTAAACCCGTGAAACGGCTATTTGGTCAAAAAAAACATCGAGACCATCCAGACCCTTAAACCCTACCTACTTTTCGAAAGAGGGCGAGTACGTTAGTAACGGCTATAACGGGGTAAACTAAAAATCAGGCACATCCGTGCCCTAAGAACATACCTGCTAATTTTAAAAAGATCGGCCAAGTATTTTCTGAGTATTCCATAAAGAAGAAAAACCCGTTACGGGGTTTTCCCCGTTAGTAACGGCTATAACGTAAACAAAAACTCGGGCCATCCGGGGCCCCAAAATTTAACACCCCAACAAATTTTCAGAAGACGGCCACGTCCTTTCTGAGATTTCCATAAAGAAAAAAACTTTAGGCCGTTACAGCCGTTAGTAACGGTTATACCGGGGAAATTAAACATCGGCATCCCCGTGACCATTAATGAAATACCTACACTTTTTTCAAAAAGATGGGCCAAAATATTTTGAGTTTTCCATGAAAAAAAAAACCCCTTTAAAACCCCGGCCGTTGAAACGGCTTAACGGGGTAAAACAAAAACATCAGCATCATCCGTGCCCCATAATGACGTACCTGTCGTTTTTACAAAGACGGGCCAAGTACTTTTGAGAATTCCATAAAAGAAAAACCGTTACGGGCCCGTTACATTTAGTAAGGGTATAATGGAAAACTAAAACATCGGGCATCTCCGGGCCCCATAAATGAACATCCCTAAAAATTTTTCAGAAAGTGGGTCCTATTTTTTCTGGGGGGAGTGGAAACTTTTTGACCACGGACACACACACCACCACACAACCACACCCACCCCCCCCCCCGCCCACACACACACAACACACACACACAAAACAAAAAACCACACACACAACACCCACGCACACACACACACACCACACCACACACACACAACACCCACAGCATTTCTTCGTTCCCATTCTAAAGCAGCCCCCGCTCTATAAGAACGGGAGTAAAAAAAGGGTGTATGTGGGAAATGAAACGGGATTGATGCGGGGGGCGAGATTTGTGTGACGTATCTGACGTGGAACAAACAGTTTGGTGATGATCTGTCTTTTTCTTCGCTGACTGAAGCATGCAACTCCCAGGTGAGATTTTTTTGCTGAGGGAAGCTGAACGCCATTAAATCTTTTTGCTGAGGGAAAGATTGAAAATGCCGGGTGGATCTTTTTGTAAAATTGAAATTGCAACCCTCCCAGGTGAGTCTTTTTGCTGATTGGAAGATGCAACTGCCAGGTGAGATCTTTTTGCTGTTGGGAAGATTGCAATGCCAGGTGAGATCTTTTTGCTGATTGGAAGCATGCAACTGCCAGGAGAGATCTTACGCGGAAGATGATTCCCGGGGTCTTTTGAAAAAAAAAAACCTGTTTCTCCCCATGGAGGCTTGTCCCCAGGAATTAATTTTGAGGTTTCATTTTTTCTTTGTAACGAGAGTGTCGGAAGGGGGCACGTGTTTCAAATCCGGTGAATTGGGAAACTCTCCTTCTCTTCTTCTCCTCCTCCTCCCCTTCTCTCTCTCTCTCTTCTCTCTCCCCTTTTCCCCCTTTTCCCTTTTCGTGCGGGGAAGTTGCGTGCGTGCCGGGGTTGTGGTGTTGTGTGGTGTGTGGGGTGTGTGTCAAGTTGTTTTTTTTTTTTTTTTTTTCTTTTTTTTTCTTTTAATGCATGCCTTGTGAACCGACATCGGTCCAAAAGTCATAGAGAACAATTGGGGGTTGGAGCTGAACAAAAGTTTAACTTGACAAAAATTCTTGACCTGATAGTTGGGGGGGTTTGAACCTATGACTTGATCCGAGAGCAAAGATTTACCCAAAAGGCGCGCGCCGGGGGGATGGGGGTGTTTTTGTGTGGTGTGTGTGTTTTGTGTGTGTGTATGGGGCTGCATACGTGCTTTGTGTACTGTTTTGTATTGTTGTACGCGCGTGGTGTGGGGTGTGTGTGTGTGTGTGTGTGTGGTGTGTGTGTGTGGTGTGTGTGTGGAGGAGAGAGAGAGAAGAGAGAGAGAGAGAGGGTGTTTTTACTTGCGTACAAAAATCCCCCCAAAAACAAAAACCAGGACATGAGACTGTGAAACAACCTCTTTTTTTTGTTCCTGAGTTTTGCAGAGGGAAAGGGAAGGGGGGATAAAAGGGGATTAACAGCTAATGGCCAGTAATTGGTCAAAAAAGACATCCCAGTTCCCCCCCCCCTGGATAGACGTCCTGCGACCCCTTTTTAAAATCATTCCAGGGGCGTACACCTCAACAGCAGCAAAAATCGATACCCATTGTTCTCTCGTTTTTGAGCGAGACATAGCGCGAGCGACGGGTTTAATATGGCCCCACTCCTATCTGTTTCACTGAGGATTTCTTTTATTGGCAGTCTAAAGCTGACAGGTTAATAACCCCCACTCCTATCTTTTCACAGGATGGTAGGGCAATCTGAGCCCTTTTTTTTTTCTGAATTTTATTTTTGGAGTTTTTAAAAATCAAGATGTACACACCTTGCTGTAAATTTGACCCCTATAGGGCCCAAAAGATGGGGTTTTCGCTTGCGTTTTTGTTTGTTTCTCCACGTAAAAGATGCTGAGATTTGTTTCTAACAAAGTTTACGGGGAAGAGGCAACAGCCCTGGAGAGGCCCATAATTCGTATTAAATGGGTATCTTGGGTGTTCGTCTCTTCTATTCGTCTGTCCTTTGTGTGGGTAATTAAAGAGATACGTCTTTATTCATAAATAATGACGTATTTGTTACTTTGGACTGACTTTTTTTTGTTTGTTTTTTGTTTGTTTTTTTTGTAAGAAGGAACCGAACTGATATTTCAAACAATGCATTTTTATTTCTTTTTCCCCCCCTCTTTCGGATGGCGGATAAAAATAACAGGAAAAAAAAGGTTATCAGCTAAATTTAGACACTAAAATTAAATGAAATAAAATAACCCCGTAAATGTTTGCTTTCGTTGAACATTTAAGGACAATTTCATGGTACGACAAGAAAGTATTTCACCCCAAAAAATGTCTATTTTAAGTTGTGCCCAGTGACGTTTTCGTTGGTGAAGAATGACGTTTTTTCTGTAAAAAAACCAAAAAGAACCCAAACAAGGGGGGGCGGTAGCTACGTCTTTTACGTCACATACGTGACGACTCTGCTCCCAGTAAACATGATTTGTTTTTCACAAGAGACCTAGTTGACTCAAAGGCGGCGGGGGATGGATACTCTTTTACTCCGACCAAGGACCCCTTCACTCGTGCAAAATGACGGTTTTTGTTTTGTGTGTTGTTTGTTTTTTTTTGTTGTTCGTTTGTTTTAGCGAGAATGAATTGACTAAAAGGGACGAAACATTGCAAAACCTTTACGTCATGACCAAGATGCGATAGCTGCGTGCAAAGGATTTACTTTTGAAGAGATTCTTTTGACCCAAAGATCGGCGCCCCAAAAACGTCTTATGCCCTGATATGGACCGTTCGCTGGGGGTGAAAACTGAACGTTTTGAGAGGAGTTTTGTCTGAACCAAAGGCTGGCAGACCAACCCAGATTTTTTTTACGTCAAACCCAAATGGTGGCAGACGCAAGACGTTTTTTTTACGTTAACCAAAGGTGGCAGCCCAAAGTCAGATTTTTTTTACGTATAACCAAAGGGTGGCGCCAAGTCAGTTTATTACGTTAAAAAAAGGGGTGGCAGACGAAAGACTCTTATTTCTCAAACCAAAGGGTGACAGAGCAAGCAAATTTTTTTACGTCATAACCAAAGGTGGCAGAGCAAGACGATTTTTAGTCAAACCCCAAAATTACGCCTTGCTCCCTGGGGCATCTCTTTTTTTAAAAGAACCTGAAAAACTAATTAGACGATCCAAGCCCTGAACTGACAAATTTAGACGAATCCAAACTGAATGACTAATTAAACGAATCTTAGCCTGTTTGACAAATTTAGACAAACCCCAAGACCTGAAGACAAATTAGCAAACCCAAACCTGAACTGACTAATTTAGACGAAACCAAGACCGAATGATATTAAACAAAACCAGGAATCCTTCCCCATAAAAGGGGGTTTGTGTTGCCCCGAATGCACCCTTTTCCCTTGTGATAATGTGTTCAATAAACCCGGACGGGATTAGAAAAATGAAGGGGGGGAGAGGGGGGAGGGAGAGGAGAGGAGAGAAGGAGAGAGAGAGAAGAAAAAGGGAGAGACTGACTGAACAACGAACGAACGAACGAAATTTTTTTTTTAAAACCCAGGGTAATGGATAAGCATAAAAATGTTTTTTCCCCCCACCCCTGGGGCAAAGAAAGAGAAACAATGTAAAGATCAAATTAAGCATTTAAAGACAAATTAATGCAAAACACATAAAAAAAAGAACAAATTTAAAACAAATCTTGTACAGTTCAAAACAAGTTAGCTATTGCCATATTTTTGACAAAACGAATGCAAATAGAAAAGGGTGAAATGCAAAAACAAGGGGAAGAAACGGGAAAAGGGAAAAGGCCAAGGGTAGGTTTGGGGGGTTTAAAAGAGAAAAAGGGAAGGAGGAAAAGGAAGGAGAGAGAGGGAAGAGGGAGAGAAGAAAGAAAAGGGCCCAAAGGTTAGGTTGGGGGTAACTGGAAACGAACGAACGAACAAAACGAATTTTTTTTTGGGGCAAGATGGAAAAGCAACAAAAGGGTGTCTCCACCATGCCCTCACAAAAAAAAAACAAAACAAAACAAAAAATTCCGAATATTTCGCACACACACCCCACACAAACATATAGATATTTACCCATACATAAATACATATACAAAAGTTCATACCATATACATATGCAAAACAAAAAAAAAAGTAGAAAAAGCACACTTGCACAAAAATGTATGTTGCGGTAAAGCATAAATGTTGATGCGCCCCCCCCCCGGGCCCCATATTAAGGGCAGAACCTACCAACACTTCCACTTACACATATTTTTAAAAAGTCATGAGGAAAAGGGCACAAAATTAAATTTTTTTAACTTATGAGTTAGAGAAACAATAGAGGTGACAGGCAACAGCTAGAAAGACGATGAGGAGAGAGGAGAGAGAGAGGGAGAGAGAAGAGAGAGGAGACAGACAGACGACAGACAGGACAGACGACAGAAGGAGAGAGATGGAAGAAAAGGAGGAGGAGAGAGGAAAAGGAGAAGAGAGGGAGAGAGAAAACTGACAGGCAGACAATACAGACAGACAGTAGAAAATGGAGAGAATACAACCCACAAAAAAGACATAGAAGAGGGAGTAAAAAACATTTGGGGAAATTGGATAAAAGATTACGTCAAAAATACCACAGAAGGTTAGCTATAGTTAGCTTTTAGATTTTTTATGATAATGTGTTTTAAACGTAGAAAATATTTTTATTTCTTATGTCAAAAAGGAAATTGAGAGAAAGTTAATAGTCTGTTCTGATCAGCAATCTTTTTTTTGCCCCCCCCCCCACTTTTCACATAATAAAATTTTCTAAACCAAAAAAATAGCTAAAAATCTACAAATTAAAAAAAATCTAATTGCGTGAAAAGGGGGTTTGCGGGAAAATAATTTTCCTGCCTAGAACCGCCCAAATTAACTTTCTCTCTGATTAACGCCCCGGGATTGCCCCCTTACTATTTTTTAGCGCTTTTTCTACCTCAAGCACTACTAATAAATCAGAACAAACATGGTTTTCCATTTTGGTTAGTTATTTTTACCACACTGAATTAATAGACCTGCAACTAATTTTTTAAAAACCGACTTTTTTCCCCAAAATGTGTTAACTGTAATCGAAAAAACCCCCCCCTTTAAATTTGGGGTAGACTCTTAGAACTGTAGTTTGGGGGCCATCAAAAAAATTTTAGTTCTTTTTTAACCTTTTTAATGGACTAAAACTTGGGGTTCACGAGAAAATCAGATGGTTCATTATTTTCAAATTGATAGATGTCTTCTCTTGTGCTAAATTTTTAAAAGCTGCAGTTGGGGAAGCCCAAGATTCTAGAAAGGCCTTTAGGAAAAGTGTATTTTTCTTTCTTTGGGGGAAAATGCATAGTAATTTTGAGGTTTGTTCGTTAATTTTTAGCAATAGCCAAATTCGTTAAGTATTTTTTTTAAAAGAAAAAAAGTTTAATAACCTTCGGGTATTTTTTAAAGAGTTTTTTGATTGCCCCCCTCTTTAAAAACATTAACCCAGTTATTCTGAGCTTCTTCGATATTTAAAACCACTTAATTTTTAAAACCAATTTCTCAAAAGAGCAACCCTACTTCACCGCGCCTATGTAAATTGGATTTTTAAAAAACACCCCCTGTGTTTTTGTTTAGTTATATAAATGTGCATCCTTTTTAAAAACCCTTTTTTAAAAAAAATCTTTTTAAAAAGGAACTTTTAAATATCTAAAAGTGCCATTAAGACTGGGGGGGGTTTAGACCCCAAATTTTCTTTGGGGACTTTATACCCTAACCCTGCAGGGAGAATTATGGCTTTTAGTCGGCTTGTAAACCCCCAAACTAGTTTTTAAAAACCCTCCAAAAAGAGTGATAGGTCCCTCAGCATGGTCATCCCCCCTATTTTTTTTTTCCAAAATCATTTAAATTTTGCGTTTACGCTCCCCCACTGGCTGCGGTGTTTCATTACAACCTTTTAAAAAACCCCCCCAAATTTCCTTAGTAAGGTCAGTATAAACTTTCAGTTTATTATCAGTATAGGCGATACAAAACGAACTACAAGTACGTCCCCCCCAATGACAACGGTTTAATCCATTTCTCAGCCCAAATGGAAAATAAGATATGAAAGAATCTGAAACGAATTTAACATTAACCTTCAATAACTTTAGAAAAAAGTTGACCGCAATCAGGGTGGGCACTTGTATTTGTGGGGCCCAGCGAAAGGGGAAAATTTTTTGACTACGGGGCCCGGCCACCCATTTTTTAAGTAAAAACCCCCAAGTTAGATTGGGATAATAAACCCAAAAAACCCCAATGTTTGGGCAACATTTATTTTGGATAAAAGTAAAGGCCTAACAACCAGGAGTGCAAAGACTTAATGATCATACGCCGTACGTTTGGTGCCTATTAGGAGGAAAGCAAAACCCCAAGCTAGCATGTGGATAATCTACAGGTTTTGAGCCAAAAAAACAATTTTAGCCAATTTAGAAGATGTTTTAAACCTGCGTTGATTTCCCTTCCAGCATAAAAAGGTACCAAAACTTTCTTTCAATGCTGGTAAAAGGTTGATTTTGTTTGGGTCATGGATTATACATCCCTTTGACCTCAGACTGCAGTTTGGGCATGATAAGAATTATAATAATAACCTCATACCCGGGACGATCAAAATTAGGACACAATAAAGGCTTAAACCCAAAAGGCCCGCGCCACCCTTTTTTAAAAAAAGTATCTAGCCCAGAACCCCCTGTGAAAGCACCCCCCCCGCCAGTTATAAGCACCCCAAAAGCGACCCCCCACCCTCGATGTGCCTACCCCGACAGAACACTAGCGAAAAGGGCCCTTGTGTGTTTTTAACTTTTATGGTGGTATACTTTTTTTTACTAAAAATTTAAACCAGCGGCAGCACCCCCCAAGCCCCACAGGTTAGCCATATAACAACCATTTTGCCTTTTGAAAAACAAAAACCCAACTAACAACACCGCTATTATGCCAGCAGTGCACCAAGCGTTTTGGCAGCTAACTTTTTTAATAAGTTTGCCAGAGGGTGCAATTGTTTTCTAACCCAAAACTTTTCCCAGGCTGAGGCGTTGGAGGCGCTACTGACCCTTTTGGGCGCACTCCCGGTTAAAAAAAAACCAGGTGAGAAGAAAACCCAAGGGCCGTTAATATTACTAATATTGAAATCCCTGTTCTGAACAGAGTCCTTATTCTTTCTGCTGCGTGTTTTTTCCCAAAAATCTTTGTTATGTTTCTCTGATTCGTTTTTTGGGGTTGCTATTTTTTCTCTTTTAAAATATACAACGCCGCAAACACTTTTGCTTTTTTTTCTTAAACCCTGTTTTTTTCGCCTTATTCTCCCTTTTCTTCTTGTCCAAAATTGTTATCTTCGCATCAGCCAGCTTATTTTTTCTTCGTCTATCCTCTCTTTAGCCTTTAAATTTTGCCAAGTTTTTTTTTTATTCTTCGTTCGTAGTTGCAAAAAGCAAAATTTAATATTTAAAGATTTTCACGCAGAGCGTTCTAAATCCCGGTTCACTCGTAGAAAAAGGGATCACAATTTTTTTAAAGTTTTTCTTTTTCAGGACTCAGCTCACCTTTCCTTTCCCTAGGCAAACCCGCCAATTGGCCCCTCAAAAAATCTTTCCCCTTTCAATAAGACTCGTCTCAAATTCTGTTATTGCTTCTCTTTTTTTTGCTAACGCTGGAATAGAGGCGATTTCTTTTCAGATGTGTTGGGAACCCCCCCCCGCCCCTTTTCTGTAAAATCTAACGCATCAGCCCTTTAAAATTTGAAAAGTTTATTTTCTGCATCGCAGCAGGGAGGCTCGTTAAGTACTTGATTTAAAAAATTTGGTCGGTTTGGCTTTGTAGTAACTTTACGCGGCCCCTTTCCCTAGTCCTTTTTAACAAATGGCCCCCACTTCTTAAAAATCGTTAAATCAAGTTTTTCCCCTGGGCCCCCGTTCTATATTTTTATAGAATGATTCAATTCGTCGTTGCAATATTTTCTGACGCGTCTAGGAGTGAAGACCCTACCCCAAAAAGTTCTTGACAGCACAAAGGGATGAAGAACCACATTTTGGGCGGTCTAGGGGTAAAGGGACGTGTTCGCTCCCCAAGTTCATTTTGCAATGAACGCCCGGGGTTTTCTATTTCATCTTCATCTTCTTCATAGGACAAATCACATCAAACACCCTACCAAATATTTATATATTTTTATTTTTTTTTTTTAAAAAAAAATGAACCCATACGGCTGCGACCTTGATCCATTCAAAAAAGCGAAGGAACCCCACGGCTAAAGGAAAAAGACGATGTGGGGTTGTAAATTCCATCAACAATTGACCCTAATGAAATATTAACAGTAATTTTTTGTGACCTGGGCCCTGACGATGATAATGCCAGGCACTCCCAGGCTGTCTTTCAAATAGATTTTTGGGGTCGACGGACCCTAATGCTACGCGTTGAAACCTGGGCAGGGCCATCAAAAAAATATGGTAAAAAAAACGGGGGGGTGAGAAGTTTCTCACTGAGTAGCGCAGACATTTTAATCTCATTCTGATCTGTGGTGCCTAAAACAAAAAAGAAAGAAAAAATCTTTCAAGGAATCAGAGCCCAAACGGCCTTAAGCACAGGCTTAATGCTCAGATGAAAAAGGAAGACGAGGGAACCGGGCAATGCGCGAGCATTTAAAAACAGATTTTGAAACCCTCTAGATTTTGAACTTTTAAAAAAAACCCATCGCCTATTACCAAGGCCACAAAGAGACAAATTATTTAGAACTGACATTCAATGACAGGGGTCTGTTATTTATCAGACGATCCCTTAGCCAAATACACTGTTGAAACACTTCTTCAAATTTTACGTTGTTACAAACCCTGAACTAGCTAGAAAAATTTAAATCAGTATAAAAGTGGGCGGTTTTTTTACTTTGAAAGAGTTTTTACCCACAGTCTACGATTAAAAAAAGAAGCACTGTTGGGAAATAGCTATAAGAAATTTCTTTAAGGTCCCTAAAGGGGTTCTCTGCTATTTATAACCCTCAGCTCCTTTTCAGAGAGAATCTGAGGTGTTTTACAAACCCAAAAAAAGAGCAGCGTCTTTTACTAGAGGGAAGCCTTTTTTAGCTGTATTCAGCCGGACTTTTACCGACCAAAACCTTTTTGAAAAAAAGAAAATTGGTTTTCGGAGGCAGACAGACAAACCCCACGCCGTCAGTGTGTAAAAAACTTCACCTTCCGATGTAAGCTCAAGATTATCTACAGACAAAAATGGGCTATGGGTGGTTTTAGATCACGTATGACAAAAAGATGCACGGGGCGGAGAAGGGTAGGGTCAGTGGGATACTCATACAGATTAAAAAGGAAAAGGAGGAGAATGGGTCAGATACAAAAAAAACCCTTTTTGTGGTTTTTGACGCCCAGCTAAACATTGAAAAAAATAGACTGAAAGAAAAGCCCTTTTAAACAGATGGATAGTTTGAACTTTTTGCCTAAAGACCCGCACCCGTCGTTATTTTTGGGATTTTCGGGTGGGGAAAACTGTCTTTGTGCTTGTTTGTTACAAACAGTCACAGTTTCATTCGAATACATTTGTTAATTCTGCCAACCAAAAGCACAAAAGTCTTAAAAAGAAAAAGGCAGTTTTTTTGGCAGACGAGAATATTTTTAGTTGATCCTATGACAAGCTAAGCGAGTTTAGAACTTTTTTTGGCTATTTTGGGGGAATGAAACGCTGTTTTTATTTATGACTGTTCCTGAAAAAGACATTGTTAAAAAAAGAAGGACCTGTCTAAACTGGCCTTTTGCGGAAGACACGCTTAGTTTCTGTTTTGGGTTAACTAAAAAAAAAAATTTTTCTTAAAAGACTTTAGATCGCAGTTAAAAACATCATTTATTTATACTAAGGACAGGATAGTTTGAAGAGGGTTTTGTGAAAACTAATAATCAGGGAAAAAAGATGAACTAAAAAAAATAAAAGAGCAGCTAAAAAATCTAACACGCTAAACTATGCTTCGGACTGACCCCCCAGTTCAATACGTTTGTTTATAACAAATTGTTTATAAGAAAATTTTTTTTTATAGATTGCTTTTATAGATTTTTTATTACAGTTTTTTTATTCAGATTTTTTTTTATAGTTGCTCTTATAGATGTTTAATAATAAAAAGTTTATTTAAAAAAAAATGTCTCGGGGCCAGAATCAAAAAACAGAGTTAGCTCCTAAAGCGCTGAGTAGAGCTAAAAGATCTAGCAGACACAACTGACTTTGATCGATAGGAGTGCAGGAAATGTTTATGGATTTTTAGTCACCGACGATGGGTTTACAAACGAATAGAAATTTAAAAATAAAAACGGCAGCAATATCCTACCCCCGGAAGAGATAAGAAAACAAGGGGGAAACGATTTTGGCAAAACATGAATCAAAAATTCATAAAAGAGAGAATGCCCGGGCGTTTCTTCCTGACTTAATGGCATTTAAAATTTGAACTACGAAGCCCCCATTATACTTTGATAAGAAATCAATTTTGAAAAGCTTGAAAGAAGGACGCCTTCTTTCTAGCCTAGTCCCGGAACACAACAAAAAAAGCAGAGAAATAACTAACAGGGGTCTGAATTAAAAGCGCGGAGAAAAAAGTCCTTGCTGAAGTGGGGGCACACCGTCGGCTTAGAGTTTTAACCCAAAAACAAAAACATGCCAAAAAAATGACGAGCTTTTGCTTATTATTACTCCAAGGGGGTTGATCTAGTTTCCAAGGGTAGTTAATAAAGGGGGTGCAAAAAAAGTCTGAAAACTTGGTGGTCCTCTTAGGTTGTTATTGTTATTACAAAAACGGGGGAAAAAAACACTTTGTATTTCTGACAAATTTTGTGATGGTTTACAAAGCAAAAAAACGTATCGATTTATTTTCATTAAGTAGTTGTTTTATGCTTTTTCTCTGTTGATGAGGGCTGCCAGAAGGGTTAATAAGAGATATGTACAAGAAAAAAAAAAAAAAATAATTTGTTTTTTTTAAAAAGGAGGCGGCCAGCAGTTTAGATTTAAAACACGCTGGCTTTAAAAGAAATAGAAAGTGACTTAAAAAATATAGGGTTATAGAAAAAAATATGCTAAAACTTTAAAAGTCCTTCTTAAAAATACCGGCCATCGGGTTTTACGGTTAAGCATGGGTTTTTATGTCGCTCTTTTAGTCTGGAGTTGGGGGCACCCATTCCCAAGCTTTTGGGGCGTTGGTTTGGGTTTAGTTCCTTTTCACGATTTTTAAGTGCTGTTTTAAAGAACTAACGCCCCAAATTACAAAAACACACCGCCATTGTGCCTTAGCAACAGCAAAACTTTTCATTAAAGGCTGATTATAAGCAATACATTACTGGAGGGAAAATAACAGACGAAAAAATTAAAAGAGCCCGGCTGACGGGGAGATTTTCGACGCCAAAAGATGACCTCCCAAAAAAAAATGAGAAAGACTTTTTCTTACAGCAGGGGACGTGAGGCAACAGAAAAGACATTTCAAAGCAGAACCTTGCAAACCCAAAAAAGAGCCTGATTTAATTATTTATTTCTTATATATTTGATTTAAAAATGACGACCCCAAAATTACAGGCTTAAAAATATATGCTGCGCCTTAGGTTAAAGAGGGCGGGGGGTTAAGAAGAAAAGTTAAAAAACAAATTTTGGGAATTAATGCGGTCTTTTTGAGCACACGATTTCGTGAAAGTGTAAAAGACTTAATCAGTTTTAAAAAGCCCAAATTCTTGGCCCAACCCCGTTATAAATTTTATTGCAATTTTGTTAATTTTTGGGTCCTGATGGCGTTGAAAAGTTATTTTTTCTAACCCTGAAGGAGTAGCATTTAATTTTAAAAATTTTTAGTATTTATTTTTTTTGTAACCTAAATTTGTAATATTAGCTAAATTTTTGTTTTATTTTTGTATTACCTTTTATTTGATTTAAAAAACGATTTAAAAGGAGGGGGCCAAAAACCGTCGGGGAAAAATGAACAGAGTAAGAATGGGCATTATTAACCCTATAAACATTCGCGAAAGCGTGAGTGCTATTTCTAAAAACCCAGGTTTTTCAAATTGACCCCCAGTGAAAGTGTTGTTATCATTTAAAATTGAATATTAAACCCCCGTGATGTATATATAGTTGGGTTTCAAAAAAACGATGAAATAATGAGTTATCGCGACTTTAATTCTGATGGGGTGATTACATCTCACACAGTTTAATCAAGCGATTGAAAAGGAAAAAAGCGCGGCTCCGGTTGGTCTAAGGAACGGTCATTGAAATCAAATTTAAAACAAGTAAAATTCTATCATAGCGGCAATTCTTCCCTTCCCCCTCCGAGAAGGTTTGTTTTTAAAAAGAGCACCCCAAACAACTAAATTTATAAACTTTTGTTTTGTGGGTGTTTTGGCGCACTTCACCCAGTTAAAAATAAAGCAAAAAAGATTTTTTAAAAATTTGGCAGTATAAGATAGCCTGAACTTTGTAACATAACCTTTCAGTGAGTTAGAAAGTATTCTCAGTTTGAAGAGAAACAAACCAATAACCCTGAGGTATCACAGGGCGTAGTAAACAATCTAGTCCCTCTAAGGATCTCTCCAAAGCCCCCCTTTTGGCGAACACTTGAGAATCATGTCGGGTTGATTCTGTTTTCAGACGGTTCCAAGACCCTTAGTAATAATCAGTTTAAATTTGCGACTTATGGCCTATACTACAAAAAATACAGTAAACAAGAGCTTTGTAGAAGTTTTGGTTTGAATTCCCTCTAAGAGGCATGCGAACTAAGAAAAATTGTAAAAGTATTGTAGACGTAAAACCGTACTTCTTCACCAAAACCCGGATCAAAGTTATTTTAAGAATGACACAAACGCAGATGAGGCCAACGTATCTTTTCGCTTTGAGGGGTCTTGCCACAGTACTACGGCCTCAACAAAAACAAAAAAAAACCTTTTTAACCCCCCATCGATTTGTTTTATGCTTTGTCGTTGTTAGGTCGACGGGGCAACACACACAACAGGAAATTTTCAAGGTCGACGCAGCAATCGATTTTTGGGCAGATGAAGATCTTCGCAAACAATTCTCCCAAAAAGTTTAACCCTTTTAGGGTTAAAATGACCCCCGAAGACCCAAAGCGCTAAGAAACATCACCCCCCTGTGGTATGCAACAGGAAATTATCAGGGGATGCTGTAAAGGGGCCTGTCACATTACGGGAAAATTCGAGGGGCGCGCATAATATCTGTAATTTTCAAATTAAGGTTGACCCCAAGACTGGAAACTGCCTCTCTTTCATAACTTGCGGGGGTTGTTTCCTTTTTCATGCAAGCATGACTTTTGAATGTAAGAGGTTACTGTATTGCGCAATCATCGAAAAGTACATGACCTTTTGTAATTTTATCCTTCTAGACTCTGCCCGCATCTGATGGGAGGGTTTTGGGAAAAATTAGCAGGATCTCTGCAAAACATCCAATCACTAAAAAGTATTTGCCCTCTTTGTCCGTAAAGGCGTCTTTCCCCTTTAATACATGGACCGTGGGGAGTTTGCGAGCCGGCGCGCCAGCAAGGAAGACTTTTACAAACCGTCTTGAGGGGGGGCATTCTGAGCCGGGTATAAAACGACAGAAAGCTGGACAGAATTACACTGTCGAAAGATGGGGACATCACGATCAAAATTTTTTTGGCCGGGTGTTTATTAGCTGCGTCCTTTTAAATTACAGATCCGCATGCATGAAAAACTACGGTCTGGATTCATCACAGTTTCATCTCTTCCCGGGCCTTTTTTGGGATGCATTCTTTAAGCACAAACGTTGAGTTATTAATATCTGATTGGGTAACTCCGATGATTGGGATGGGGTGGAGGGGCATTAGTATGGCTTGTCATCCTTACCGCAGAGCCAAACAACAAATATTTTGCCGATTTATCCAAATAAACCATCCAACATTTAATTATTTAGACGCCAAAAAATCTGTAGGGTGGGGGCCCTGAGCCAGGGGCATGCCTTGAGAAACTTCAAAATGATAAAGGGCCCCCTGAGGTTACGCCGTGTTTAGATATATCACCTTTTGCCCCAAATCCAAAGGGCAATTTGAAGTAGAAATTAGTTTTCCTAAAGAATTACATGACCTCCATAATGATTTTCCCCCCAGCCGCAGAAAGATTAAAGATGGTCCCCCCGAACCGCCCAAAAATCGTGCCTAATCTTCGAGAAAAAAATATTTTGTCATTACCGCTGTTACAAATTTACTTAGACCGGGGTTTAAAAATAAGAGCGTTCACAAAAATTACCCTTTGCCAAGAGTTTCATGAGGCCTCCCCCAAGAAGAACACCGCCTTAGAACTAGGCAAAAGACGCTTCGAAAAGACTTTTTTTTAAAATAATGAACAAAAGGGTTTGGCAAAACCCTGGAGAAGTAACAAAACGTAAAAATGTAAGATTAGTTTTCAAAAAAAAAAAAAGCAAACAAACTGACCTCTAACCTAACTACTACGCTTTAGACGGTTTAGCGAAAAACCCGGTTGGTATTAGATGAAGAAACAGAAAGTGAAATTGGACAAGCGGTGTTTATCGGATTTGCCCTCTAGGCTGTCAAAGTTATTAATGCTGAATTTTTATCGACTACTTTAAGCCGCTTACCCCCGAATCAAAAGTCTTTACACAGACACGTGTTTTATTTGGCATCCCCAATGAAGACTTTTTTCAAAGCTGGAATAGAGGTGGCCAAAGGAGCGTGGGTTTTAGACCATTGACTATCCAAAAGATTTCCCCCTTTAATTTTAAAAGTGAAAAGAAAAATGATGGAAGATAGGATGAACTTAAAGGGAGTTATACAAAGAAGTTGCTTTCAGGCAAAGATTAAGTTTGCTACCCAACTTCGTTGAAAAAAGCTAAGGGCTTTGGTAAAGAAGTTGTCAAAAAAAAAAAAGTCCACGACTCAAGCAGGCCTTTTGAACGCAAAATATTTTTTCACACAAGTTAATCTGCGCCTTTCTCTTCATCAAATAAACACAACCCCTGTTATAAGAAGTCCTAGACTTACCAATAGCAAACGAACTTCCGTTAACCCCGAGTTTTCTACCTATAGACCCCCTGGGAATCGACTGACCGACTTAAAAGTACTTAATAGTACTTTACTAAGAACTTAACTAGTACTTAACATGACTTGCCCTTAACTTGTACTTAATTGCATAACTTTCGCTTTTTTTTACACTTAACTTGTTTTAATGACTTAATTTGTACTTTGTTTTATTAACCGTACTTGCTTGTACTTAAACCCGTCTTAACTTGACTTAAACCCGTACTTTGCTTGTACTTAACCCGATTAACAACACATTAAAAAACTAATTTATTAAAAAAAGGGTCTACAGCAGGAGGTTGTATTTTTTTTGCAGAAGCTGGTTCTTTTTACTGTTTTGTGGGGGTTTGTGCTTGCTGCTAAATAGGCTTAGGGCTTGTATGCAAAAGCCCCCCACCAAAACAATTCCCCCTCATAATAAAAAATCTTATGTTTGATTGTGTTGTTTTGGGGCGGCGGCGGGTGGGGCTGATGTTGTATTATATCTAAAAATTTTTTTTTTTGTGCTTTGGGTTTTCTTTTTGGTTGTTGTATTCAGTATTTTCGACCCGGCCCCCAAAAACCCCCAGGTTTTTGATTTGTAACACTACTCCCGCGGGACACTCACTTGCGGGACACTCAGTGTGGATTCACTTGTGGGGGGATGCCGTAAATTTATTTTGGGAAAATTTACTTTTGGGGGTTCTGCTCGTGGGCATTTTTTCTCTGCTGCTCATTTTTTTTAGTTGTTAAAATTAATATGATTAAAATTAATATATGAAAATAATTAATCCATGATGAATGGACTAGCAACGCCCAAATTATAAACATGTCACATGAAGAGATTCTAGGACTTTGGGTTAAAAACCGGTTTGTGTTAAAATATATTTTAAATCTTCTTTCGAATCAATCGGCGCTACCCTTTCTACTAATTAGCATAAAACTAATCATTGTCTCCCCGCCATCTAACCCTTTTTATCCTAGCTGTGCTTCGTACCCGGCGTAATATTCCACGTCTGTGTAGCAATTGTGAATCTGTTCGCTTGTTCACGCCTAAAAATGCTGGGTTTTCCCCATGCACCCGAGATATAAACTTCTTTTTGCAGAGGTTGCTGCCTCCTCACACTTTTTAAAAGCTCTCGCAATCCCTTTTAAACTCTTTTTAAAAAAAAAATAAAAATAATAAAAACCCGATTTTTTCGTGGTTAATTATGCAGTGCCCTTGTCGGTGTTTTGTTTATTCAACCCCCGCAAAATGTTTGTTAAGAATAAAACCACCCAACTGGGAAGATAGAAGATTCGCCGAAACTATTACAACTTATTTTTAGTTTGGAAAAAAAGATTATCTGTTTAAAAAACACATAGACAGTCTTTCTATTATATTTTTTTAAATTTTTTTTTAGTTAATAAAAAACTGAGCGAAAAAAAAAATTTTAATACGTTTACCACTTGCTGTAACTGGTTGGGCTTATATGGATATGCTGTTTTTGCAAAAAACATGTTAAGAGAGGCCAGCTGATTAGGAAGGTTAGACCTTGAGGGTGTTGTTGGTTATAGCTGTAATAACGGCGGGATTTCCTCAGAAGACTTTCTTGTTTTCACAGGGGATTATCCCCGAAAAAAACAAGCATGAAAGATTGATTTAAAAAGAATTTATTTATAAAAAAAAGTTTTATTCTAAAAAAATTCATTCTAAAAAATATTCATTCATTTATAAAAAAAAACGTCGTGTTCTGAACTTACGAGTGAAAAACAATCATGGGGAAAAAAGTCCTTTGGGGGTTTCCCCCTTTTAACTCAGGGGACCAAACTGTGCCAGCCAAAAGTTTTGCAGCCTACCCCGTCAAACCATTCAGGCCCACAATCAACGACACCATTTCTTCGTCCCCGACTCAATTTGGAAAGCCACAGACAAAAAGTCTGCCCCTCCAAGTACAGGGGTGTTTAGACATGGGAAGGGGGTTTCGGGGCTCGAAAAATTAGTGCCGGGGAAGACATATTTTAACCTTTTTCATACTTCGTACGAAAACAAAAAAGGGGGAAATTTAAACGGTCAAAGTTTGGGCTTGAAATGAATTTAATTCTGTCATCGTTTATGAAACAGAAAGAGCAAATTAAAAGAGTCATGTTTGGGCTTGAAATGGGGTTTTTAAATTCTGATACTTCGCTGAAACAAAAGAGCAAATTTAAACGATCATCGTTTGGATTGAAAAGGGTTGTAAAATTTATGTCAGCTGGTTCGTATGAAAAAAAAGGCAGGAATTAAAGGTATCTTTGGTTTTAAATAGGATTGTAATTCATTCACTACTTTGTACTGAAACAGAAAGAAGGGAAATTTAAAAAGTCATCATGTCACTGACGTTCGACTGAAACAGAAGGGTCTGAACCAAAAAAAACTGCCCTTTTTTGAACGGGGGGGGGGGGGGGGGGGGGGGGGGGGGGGGGGGGGGGGGGGGGGGGGGGGGGGGGGGGGGGGGGGGGGGGGGGGGGGGGGGGGGGGGGGGGGGGGGGGGGGGGGGGGGGGGGGGGGGGGGGGGGGGGGGGGGGGGGGGGGGGGGGGGGGGGGGGGGGGGGGGGGGGGGGGGGGGGGGGGGGGGGGGGGGGGGGGGGGGGGGGGGGGGGGGGGGGGGGGGGGGGGGGGGGGGGGGGGGGGGGGGGGGGGGGGGGGGGGGGGGGGGGGGGGGGGGGGGGGGGGGGGGGGGGGGGGGGGGGGGGGGGGGGGGGGGGGGGGGGGGGGGGGGGGGAAAAAAAAAAAAAAAAAAAAAAAAAAAAAAAAAAAAAAAAAAAAAAAAAAAAAAAAAAAAAAAAAAAAAAAAAAAAAAAAAAAAAAAAAAAAAAAAAAAAAAAAAAAAAAAAAAAAAAAAAAAAAAAAAAAAAAAAAAAAAAAAAAAAAAAAAAAAAAAAAAAAAAAAAAAAAAAAAAAAAAAAAAAAAAAAAAAAAAAAAAAAAAAAAAAAAAAAAAAAAAAAAAAAAAAAAAAAAAAAAAAAAAAAAAAAAAAAAAAAAAAAAAAAAAAAAAAAAAAAAAAAAAAAAAAAAAAAAAAAAAAAAAAAAAAAAAAAAAAAAAAAAAAAAAAAAAAAAAAAAAAAAAAAAAAAAAAAAAAAAAAAAAAAAAAAAAAAAAAAAAAAAAAAAAAAAAAAAAAAAAAAAAAAAAAAAAAAAAAAAAAAAAAAAAAAAAAAAAAAAAAAAAAAAAAAAAAAAAAAAAAAAAAAAAAAAAAAAAAAAAAAAAAAAAAAAAAAAAAAATTAAAGACCCCTGTCAGCTGACGTTCGTACTGAAACAGAAAGAGCCTAAAAACGAGTCATCATGTCAGCTACGTTCGTACGAACAAAGACAGAATTAAACGATCAACATGCAGCTGAGTTGTACTTTAAAAAAAACGAATTAAACCTCATCATGTCACTGACGTTCTTTCTGAAACAGAAAGAGCAGGAATTAAACGAGTCATCCATGTCATCTGACTTTTGTACTGAAACAGAAAGAGCAGGAATTAAACGAATCATCGTTTGGACTTGAAATGAGGGTTGTAATCTCATGTCAGCTGCGTTCGTACTGAAACAGAAAGAGCAAAGGGAAATTTAAAAGAGCATCATTCAGCTGAGTTCGTACTGAAACAGAAAGAGCAGGAATTAAACGAATCATCATGTCAGCTGACGTTCGTACTGAAACAGAAAGAGCAGGAATTAAACCAGTCATCATGTCAGCTGACGTTCGTACTGAAACAGAAAGAGAGGAATTAAAAAGAGTCATCATGTCCCGCTGACGTTCGTACTGAAACAGAAAGAGCAGGAATTAAACGAGTCATCATGTCAGCTGACGTTCGTACTGAAACAGAAAGAGCAGGAATTAAACAGTCATCATGTCAGCTGACGTTCGTACTGAAACAGAAAGAGCAGGAATAAACAGTCATCATGTCAGCTGACGTTCGTACTGAAAAGAAAGAGCAGGAATTAAACAGTTTATCATGTCAGCTGGGCGTTCGTTGAAAAAGAAAACAGAAAAAAACATATTGTAGTGAATTTACTAAAAAAGAGCAGGAATTAAACGGTCATCATGTCAGTGACGTTCTATGAAACAGAAAGAGCAGGAATTAAACGAGTATCTGTCAGCTGCGTTCGTATGAAACAGAAAGAGAGGAATTAAAGAGTATATGTCAGCTGACGTTCGTACTGAAAAAAGAAAGGCAGGAATTAAACGGTATCATGTCAGCTGACGTTCGTACTGAAAAGAAAAGAGCAGGAATTAAACGGTCATCATGTCAGCGACGTTGTACTGAAACAGAAAGAGCAGGAATTAAACAGTCTCATGTCAGCTGGTTGTACGAAACAGAAAAAGCAGGAATTTAAAACCCGTCATCGTTTGGGCTTGAAATGAGGATCGTGGGGCAGATTTAAAAAAAAAAAAAAATTTAAGGAAAAAAAAACAAAAAACTAAAGGCATTTCCGTCCTTTTTGGTTGTTTTTTGTTCCCCCTTTTTTTCAATTCTATGTTTTTTTCCACTGTTTTCTTCCGTACAGTTTTCATTGTAGTTCTTTTTCTTTGTTTATTTATTAGCCCTTCATTTTTTTTTTTTCCCCGAAAAGAATTTTTAAAACGGAAAAAAAAAGTTTTATAGTTTCCCCGATAAGGTGTTATGAAGGCGTGGGAGGAAGGACGCTAGTATGGCTGAAGGAGTTAGGAAATGGGGTAGGAAAAAAAAAAGAAAATGAACACAAACACAAAAAAAAACAACCCCCACCACAAACACACCCCAAACCCACACAAGAGTAATCAAATCAGTTTGGGAAAATTTATTGCGAAAACATTTAAAAATTAGCGGAAGGTGTGAAATTTTAAAATAATGCATATAAGTAATATGAATGTAAAATCATTCATCGCATGTGGAAGAGATCAGTAAGTACAAAGTATCATGTGTGTGGTGTGTGTGTGTGTGTGGTGTGTGTGTGTGTGTGTGTGTGTGTGTGTGTGTGTGTGAAAAAAGTTAGTCTGTACGGAGATATGTGTATGTGTGAGAAAAGAAAATTGCTGTCTGTACGGAGATATGTGTTTGTGTGTGAGAAAAGAAAATTACTGTCTGTACGGAGATATGTGTGTGAGAGAAAAGAAAATTACTGTCTGTACGGAGATATGTGTGTGAGAGAAAAGAAAATTACTGTCTGTACGGAGATATGTGTGTGAGAGAAAGGAAAATTACTGTCTGTACGGAGATATGTGTGTGAGAGAAAAGAAAATTACTGTCTGTACGGAGATATGTGTGTGAGAGAAAAGAAAATTACTGTCTGTACGGAGATATGTGTGTGAGAGAAAAGAAAATTACTGTCTGTACGGAGATATGTGTGTGAGAGAAAAGAAATTACTGTCTGTACGGAGATATGTGTGTGTGAGAAAAGAAAATTACTGTCTTTACGGAGATACGTGTTTGTGTGTGAGAAAGAAAATTACTGTCTTTACGAAGAAAACGATTCCGGTATAACACGCGACCCAGCCAAAAACATGATCAAGGGAAGTAAATTACAACTCCACAAGATTACTTCCCTTTGAAATTAGCATCTTTCTGTCTCATATTACGATCGAATTCGTTTAAACAATCAGTGCCAGCCTGTGTGTCGACCGGACGCTGATAGAACATTGAGATGTTTTCTAATTAGGTAATAGTGACCCTTGACGAAGAGAAAATACACGGATATAAAGTGTGTTTGAAGATAAGGCAAGGGTACTTTTCTAGTCTGAAAAGATGTGTATGTGTGATTTAAGCTTGTGAAGATGTGTGGTGTGTGTGTGTGTGTGTGTGTGTGTGTGCAAAGGTTCATTATGAGGAAGTAAATAACTACGGTTCGGGGATATGAGAGAAGAGGGCACACAGAAACGAAAGAGCACTGTGCAGTCAATTTCAATGTACACACTGACGGTGAAACGTGTTCCACCTGTTCTCTCATTTCCATCATTTCCAACATCAGGCTGATATTAGAGTTTTCACACTTTATCTCTCTAAAACAAATTTTAAATATGAAAAAAAAAAAAGAATATCCAAGGGACAAAAAGTTGGACGTATCACCCAGACATCACAAACACTCAATAAACTCACCACACTCAAGATCACAAATCGAGCTTTAACAGCCTGTCAAGTCCTGAAACTGATTGGCTGTCAATCTACTGAGTGCAGGTGCGTGCTCTGACGCGCACCAAGGTGTGAAGCAATCTGTAGAAGCGGGGACAAGTGGGGCGCGCCTTGTCTGACGAGGACAGAGTCACGTGGTTCACCGGTGCTATTGACCGTGACAGTTCGGCTCTGCGCCGTAAACCACACAAGCCATGTTTGATCTTGGATTCTGTAGGGAAGGTTTGAACAGATAATGGGTGCTTGCTCTTGGATTCTTTACAGTATCGTTTACACACATCCAAAGTAGCGTTTACACACGACCCACGTTTCTCTGTGTTTCTTTACTGTATCGTTTACTCGCAATCCATGATTGTTCTTGCCTTCGTCAGCCTATAGAAGCTTTGACACACGATCCACGTTTCTCTTTGTTTCTTTATGGCATTGTTCACACACGATCCATATTCGCTATTTCTTTCTGTTTAGTATCACTCACGCACAATCCAGATTGCTCTTTGTTTCTTTACAGATTGCTCTTTGTTTCTTTACAGATTGCTCTTTGTTTCTTTACAGTATCGTTAAGTGCAGAATTGTTTACTGTTTTTTTTCTTTATAGTATCGTTTACTCGTAATTGATAACTGTTTACTTCTTTATAGTGTCGCTTACACACAGATGGTTATGGTTTATTTCTTTATAGTATGGTTTACCCACGGTCCATTTTCACTCTGTTCCTGGATTTGTCATCACAGTATCTTGTTGTCGTTCCTTGAAAAATTGGAGGACTCATTCAGTATCCACGTGTCAGCTGTTCACTCTCTCTCTCTCTCTCTCTCTCTCTCTCTCTCTCTCTCTCTCTCTCTCTCCTTTTTTGCCCCTGGGCCGGGTGGAAAAAAGTATTCATATTGCTTATCTCATTACCTAGCTAAAATAAAATTTTGTCCCCCTCTCTCTCTCTCTCTTCTCTCTCTCTCTCTCTCTCTTAGTAATTTATGTATCTTATTAAAAGTATTACTCGATCCCTCCCAAAAGATTCCTCCCCCCCCCCCCCCTTTACCCTCATCCCATACACACACTCCCCCAAAAGTAATTAACCAATGCTGAAAAGTCTATGACCTCTACCCAGGCCGTGTCTCTGTCGTTGTTGGTGCCAGCCAGGCAGCAATGGAACAGCAGGGAATCCAAAGAGCAGGCAATCGATCCTCCCAGACTTGTGCCAGGCGAAGGATTTCCGCATGGTCACCCTGCATCCAGTCACACAGACTGTCTTTCTTTTCTCATGATGACAGGCAAGGCGTGAAAGCTCATGGCTTTGAGCAAAATTCACCAACATCAATAGTGGAGAAAAGAATCGTTGCTCGGACGAAAGTTTTACAAAAGAAATCCACATTCATAAGTAAACAGAACCATAGGAAATTCCAAAAGAGTACTCTTTCAATAACAAAAACCAAGGAAGAATTAGTGCACTACCAAACAAAAGAACAAACAAATGATTTAGTTTGTAATTGTTGTTTCGTTTGGCGTTGCAAGCAACTCTTCCTTTCATTTTGTTTTAATTTCCGCCTGCAGTCGCCTCACCTTGAAACTCTCTTTCAATACATGTTGAAAGTACTATCTAAACCTCTCTTTCAATACATGTTGAAACTACTATCTAAACCTCTCTTTACATGTTGAAACTACTATCTAAACCTCTCTTTCAATACATGTTGAAACTACTATCTAAACCTCTCTTTACATGTTGAAACTACTATCTAAACCTCTCTTTACATGTTGAAACTACTATCTAAAACCTATCTCTCAATACATGTTGAAACTACTATCTAAACCTATCTCTCAATACGTGTTGAAACTACTATCTAAACCTCTCTTTCAATACATGTTCAAACTACTTTCTAAACCTCTCTTTCAATACATGTTCAAACTACTATTTAAACCTCTCTTTCAATACATGTTGAAACTGCTATCTAAACCTCTCTCTCAATACATGTTGAGAAACTACTATCTAAACCTCTCTTTCAATACATGTTCAAACTACTATCTGAAGGTTTCATCTAAACGTTTCAATACATGTTCAAAGTACTATATAAACCTCTCTTTCAATACGTGTTGAAACTACTATCTAAACCTCTCTTTCAATACATGTTGAAACTACTATCTAAAAGTTTTATCTAAACGTTTCAATACGTGTTGAAACTACTACCTAAAAGTTTCATCTAACGTTTCAATACGTGTTGAAACTACTATCTAAAAGTTTCATCTGAACGTTTCAATACATGTTGAAACTACTATCTAAAAGTTTCTTCTGAACGTTACAGTACATGTTGAAACTACTATCTAAAAAATCTTAAATAAATGTTAGCGAACTGCCCAGAGAAACGTGGACAAACGACTCACAAGACAAAACACAACGCGCTTCGACCTCTTAGGGTCTTCTTCAGGTGAGACACAAACGAATAAAATAACGAAAATTCGCTTAGCTTTGATCGCTTCAGATCGCTTCAGAGTTCAGCGCAAGGAAGAAGGGTATCTAAACGTTTGGAATACGAAATAACTTGCATTGGTTCCGGTAACATCTGTGTCCACCATCGACTATTTGATAGCTCCAAGTTCATGATTACGTCGACACAACAAGCAGTTGCAAGTTCAACGATGTGGTGACGGACAAAACCTCTAGCGAGATTCTCTACAATCCATAACATTCCATTACTGAAATCATCCGTGAGTCTCCTGTGTCAAATTGTTATGCTTTTTTTTTTTTTTTTTTTTTTTTTTTTTTCTTGACGCGCAAATGCTAGTGTGTCTAATCTGACGACTGCAAAGTCCAAACACAGAAACACGCAGTAACTGTTGGATGTGGTTTTACGATAAGGCGGCCTTCAAGTTTAGCATTCAAGCTGGTATGCTGTTTATCAGGGATAAAATGTTCTGTGGTCATTTTCTTGAAGTCGTATCTCGAATTGCATCTCCTTTCTGCATATTCGTTGGAATGCGAACGTATAAGGTCCTTTCTTTGCAGGAAAACTGCTTGCACAAAATTGTGCAGACATTATTTTGTTCAGCTTTGATTTTGTCTTTGAATAAACGAACGATAAGTCTTCTGCATAACCCAATACTGCATTTCTCAGTTTGTTCTTCAAATGCAATGGCCCATTCTTCTCTCTCTCTTCTCTCTCTCTCTCTTCTCTCTCTCTTCTCTTCTCTCTCTCTCTCTCTCTCTCTCTCTTCATGAAAGAAATGCATGTAATAGTGTCAGTCCTCAAGTTCATAATTTTTCTTGATGACTTTTATTTGTTCCTTTGTGTTTCTTTACTGCGAGCAGTTATGCCGTCAGACGTTTAACCTTTGCTGTGAATGGGGTTGCGGGGAAAGTGTGGGTGCCTGTTTCAAATACTTTTTTTCTTCTTGTTGTTTATGAGGGTGTGGTTTGCCTCAGTAAAAACAATCCTTTAGTATCCTCTCTCTGTCAGCCCCATCTTCCTGGCAAACCACGTCAATTAAATTACATTTTACGTCAATGAATTTTTAAAATGGAAAAACCTTTGTTTTCATTTTTGTGAAAAACATGAATATGTGACAAGATATTAACTGAAACCCAACCATCCAAAACACAGGTGTACACATACACATAACCACACACCGGTGCGCGCGCGCGCGCACACACCACCACGCACACACATACACACCACGCGCGCGCGCGCACCCACACATACACACACCCCATGCACGCACGCGCGCGTTCGCAAACACACACGCGCGCGCCCCGCGCTAGCCAACACAAAAGGAGAAGAGAGGGAGAGAATAACAGACAGAGAGAAAAGAAAGAGAGAGAGAAAGAGAGAGAGAATATATATATATATTGTGTGTGTGTGTGTGTGTTTTGGTGTGTGTGTGTGTGGTGTGAAGCTGAGAAATTTTTACTAGGGGGGGGGGGGGGGGGGGGGGGACAAGTGCCGCTAACAATTCCCTCCGTTTTACATTAATGACTTGGCAAAGATTGTATATATACAAAAATGAAAAAAATAAGGGAGGGGGTTGAGGGGGGGGGGGGGTGGGGGGGAACGGGGAAGAAAGAGAATGAAAACGAAAGTCAGGGAAATATATATTTCAAATATTAAACCCCTTCACTACCAGCACATGGGAACCATTGTAATCCATCCTGAAGACAGGACTGTTCATATCACCTGCTCCAGCATGACGATACATACAGACAGACACCACACCACCACACACCCCCACACACACCACACACACACACACACACACACACACACACACAAACAGACACACAGACAAACAGACACCAGACAGACAGACTCACTGTTTAATCACACTCCCCTACCTATGAGAACTTTTGTTCCGGATCCGGATTTGATTGGATTCAAGATGGCGGTTCCCGGGAAATGGGATAGAGACCAGACTGAAGAGATCAAAGATGGACGCGGGGTGGGGGGGGGGGGGGGGGGGGGGGGGGGGGTCTTGTCTGCCCCTCCGCCAGCCCTTCGCCGTCGCGGGAAATTTGCAGCCGGCCCAATTTTGAGATGCCAGTCGCTCTGATGTGAGGGTGCAAAAGCCACGATTAGCGCCCTGAACAGCTAATGACTTGTTTAACTAAGCTGGTTTTCCTGCTCTGTTTGGGTTTCTCTGTCTGTCTCTGTCTGTTTGTCTGTCTGTCTCTCTGTCTGTCTGTCGCCTGTCTCTCTGTCTTTTCTCTATATCTCTCTGTTTGTCTCTCTGTCTGCCCTCTATAATCTCTCTACTGTCTCTGTCTCTCTCTGCCCTTGTCTGTCTGTCTGTCTGTCTGTCTTTTCTCTCTCTCTCTTCTCTTTTCTCTCTCTCTCTCTCTCTCTCTGCCCGTCTGTCTTTTCTGTCTTGTCTCTCTTTGCTTCTTGTCTCTGTCTCTGTCTCTGTCTCTGTCTCTCTCGCTCTCTCTCTCTTTTCTTCTTCTCACCTCTTCTCTCTCTCTCTTTTCTCTCTCTCTCATCGATTTTGATTGTTAACCCTATCAGGGCGAGGACGGATTTTTAAAAAGCACATCAGTGCTTATCAAATTATCCTCTTTAAATAAAGAATTTTGTTCGTCTTGTCTTCTTCTCTCTCGCTCTCTTCTCTCTCTCTCTTCTCTCTCTCTCTCTCTCTCTCTCTTTTCTCTCTCTCTCTCTCTCTCTCTCTCCGAGAGTAGTGTAGTCGCTGTGCGAGGCGAGAGAGAACTCTCTGAAATTAGAGGCAATTTGTCTGTTTGACTCACACGATATGATATCTCCCCCAGCAGGATGATAAAAAGAGCAGGGAAGAAAGGTGGGGAAGGAAACAGGGCATATAGATATACACAACGTCCGTACTGTCTTCTTTGTACAATTAAAACGGGTCATCGGGAAATACGTAAAGAATGTCAGAAAACAAGAGATAAAGTTACAGCTGGGCACTTTGGGCCCATATTGAAGGGAACGTTCAGATCGTTGTTCTCCAGAACGTGTTTAATAAACGCCAAACTTACAGACTGTTTCTGGAAGGGGAAAATGGACACAGGCACTGAACACTTTTTTTTCTTTCTTTCTTTTTTGGTTTTTTTTTTTTTTTTTTTTTTTGTGAGGGGAGAGAAATAGAGAATGACCGATGAGGGATTAGGGTGGAAGAGCAGAACTGTGTGAAATGAACGATGTCTGACCCGATCCACCGCTCCCAAAAGGCACCAGCAGACAATCCTCTTCAGACCCGAGGACCGGCTACTGCAGACTGCTGAGCCACCTTAACCGCCTGAAGATCACCTACACTGACCAGTGTCCTGCGGCACTGGACCCCCGACCCTGAACATGTCCTCCTGCGCTGTCCTACTCACGCAGCTCTACGACACAAAACCTGGGCCGGGGGAGCGGAGTTACGGCGCAGCTTTGGGGAGCCGTTCTGACCTGGAGAAGACCCCGGCTTCATCATGGCGGCCGGGTTACAAGTCTGACGCATCCAGCTTCAATCGAACGCAGAAGAACGATGTCGGTCAGTGATTCGCCGAGTCAGTGAACAGAGCCAATGATTAGGTTGACCGGGCTGGACTGAGAAGAACCCGACCATGGCCCCCGTTGACCCGTGCGGTCAGTGGACGACAGGACGCCCCTCCCCTCCCCCCCCCCCCCCCCCCCCCCTTCCCTCCTTTACTCTCGATGTCAACCAGGACTGGTTAGACAGAGAGTGGAAGACGACTGGCCTGGGAAGGGGTGAGAGACACCGAGAGAGAGAGAGGAGAGAGGGGGGGGGGGGGACCAAAGACAAACAGGTCACTGAGGGGGACTCTGTGTGGTGTGTGTGTGTGTTGTGTGTGTGTGTGTGTGTGTGTGTGTGTGTGTGTGTGCGTGCGCGCGCCCCGCGCGTGTGTGTGTATGTGTCTGTCTGTCTGTCTGTTGTCTGTCTGTCTGTCTGTCTATTTGTCTGTTTTTATGGCTGGTATCTGTGTGAGTTCGTGTCTGTCTGTATCTGTGTCTGTCTGCCCGTCTGTGTCGTGTCTGTACCGGTGTGCGTGCGTGTGCGTGCTGTGTGTGTGTGTGTGTGTGTGTGTGTGTGTGTGTGTGTGTGTCTGTTGTGTGTGTCTGTGTGTGTCTGTTCTGTGTCTGTGTGAGTGTGTGTGTGTGTGTTGTGTGTGTGTGTGTGTTGTGTGTTGTGTGTGTGTGCGTGTCTGTGGGGTGTGCGTGTGTGTTGCCTGTCTGTCTGTGTTCTCTGCGTTGTCTCCATGTCATGGATCACCTTTTTTAAGGTTCGTTGGTAGAACACTTCGTCTTTTTTTCCCCTCCCTTTTCTGTTGTTTTTTGTTGTTGTTTGTTGTTGTTGATGTGTGTGTGCGCGCGCGTAAGTAGTTTGTTTGTTTGCTTGGGTTGATGTTGTTACTGTTTTTGTCGTTGTTCTTGTTGTTTGTTGTTGTTTGTTTGTGTTTTGGGGGGTTGTTGTTGTTGTTGTTTTTTACAGAACAGGTGCAACAAAAACTCTCTTTTTCAGCATTTGTGCTTTCCCCGTTTGGATTATTGCAATGGTCTCCTTTTTAAATTGCCCACAAGATCTTATACAACGAAATTCAGAGATTACAAAATACTGCGCACGCCTGGTCTTGAGGGTTCCCCGTAGAGACCACATCACCCCGCATCTCCACACTCTGCACTGGCTCCCAAGAAGCACGCATTAGTAAAAAATTGCATGTATGTGTTTTCGTGCCGTCAGTGGATCTTGCCCTGTCATCTTTTCTCACCTGGTTAGCATTACACACCGGCAAGAAAAACCGCTCGTCATCCCACACTCTCACACTCTGCAAGCCACGCGTTTCAACAAAAACCTATGGTGAACGTTCCTTCTTTTTTGCAGCTCCTTCTGTTTGGAACTCTCTCCCACTTTCGATCCCCCTCTGCCAAAACTGACTCTGCTTTCCGCTCTGCACTCAAAACCCATCTGTTCAAAAGGGTTTTCTTTATAGAAAACATTTTTGTCCTGTATTGGGCGTGCCATTGCGTTACGTGTTGTAAGTGTTACACTTTAAAACTGACAATGTGTGTGTGTGTGTGTGTGTGTGTGTGTGTGTGTGTGTGTGTGTGTGTGTGTGTGTGGTGTCAATGTTGGTTGGCCAGGCCCCCCCCCCCTCCCCCCTCCTTGCTTATGTTTTTATTGTCATAATTGATGAGGTGACTGGGTTTATGGTTTTGTATAGTGATTTTTGTTTTTACATGTTTTTTAGTTAATATTGTAAAGTGCTGTGAGCTCTAGTGAGAAAGGGCACTCTATAAATGTACGTTATCATTATTATTATTAGTTTCAACATCTGTTAGATTCATCTTCCGTACATTTGTAAAACAACCAAACATACTGACAAACTGCAGGCACTGGCAAACATACTGACAACTGCGGGCACTGGCAAACATACTGACAACTGCGGCACTGGCAAACATACTGACAACTGCAGGCACTGGCAAACATACTGACAACTGCAGGCACTGGCAAACATACTGACAAACTGGCGGGCACTGGCAAACATACTGACAACTGCAGGCACTGGCAAACATACTGACAACTGCAGGCACTGGCAAATCTGAAACTGCGATGGCACTGACAACTGCGGGCACTGGCAACATACTGACAACTGCGGGCACTGGCAAACATACTGACAACTGCAGGCACTGGCAAACATACTGACAAACTGCAGGCACTGGCAAACATACTGACAACTGCGGCACTGGCAAACATACTGACAACTGCGGGCACTGGCAAACATATGACATGCAGGCACTGGCAGACTGATAAATGCACAGACACTACAGCACCAAAAAAAAATGAGACACCTAAGTCAAAGTGTCTCTTTTTTTTCTTTTTTTGATGCTGTAGTATCTGTGCATTTATTAGTTTTCTAGTGCATGCAGCTGTAAGCATGTTTTGTTGTTTTATTCATTAGATTGCAGGTGTTTACATTCGTCCTTTTTCTCTCCTGGTATTTGTGAGTTTTGTTATTGCCGAATCGTTTGCAGACGTTTGGGGATTTTGTTACTCAAATGGATACAGGTGAATGATTACCTACATGCGTTCATAGAATATTCTACAGTACATAAAGAAATACTAACACTCGGCTTCTAAGTCATCATGTCTTATACGAATAAACATCATTAACAAAACTCAAAAGAAAACATCATTTCGAACTATACGTTTGAAGTTTACATTAATTTCGTATCAATATATCAAAAACATACAAGAAAATTTTCTTGACCCCACTTCTTTTTCAAAATGCTTTGTAAGAACAAAAATAACGGATTCCGGTCCACACCCCCTCCTCCACCTCTCGCCCACTTAAGATTGTTATACATTTCTTAGTCAAGAGAATAACGATAGACATCTATGGACATAGCGTCAGTCATGTCTTTGAGTGAGTGATCTCCCTTGCTCATTGTGTGCCTACTACTCACGGTAATTTGAGCAGACAACATACGATGGTACACTGTCTTGATGTATGGCATTGACAGGAGTATATGCCATTGGGTCCTATATCGACGGAAAACATAGACGACTTCTTTTGTTTCATTACTTTAAAATTATTCATATTAATTATTTTTAAAAAAAACATTATCACAAAAAGAGCTTTTTTTCAGACTTCAGCCATATAACAAACAAAATGATAAGTAATCACCTAACACACACACACAGACACACACACACACACACTCTCTCTCTCTCTCTCCTCTCTCTCTACTCTCTGAAAGGTCAGGTCGCTTAAGTTGTGTCTCTAAATCTGCACTTAACCAGTTAAGTCTCTATAACATTTGTGGACAACTCGCCCACTTTTAAGGCGTGTTGGGTAAGTTTGAAAGAAATGTGTCTATTCATTTCTTTATCTATTCAACATGCACATTTGAAAGAAACTGGTCTATTAATTTCTTTTTCTATTCAACATGCGCATTTGAAAGATACT
Organism: Conus canariensis; assembly: GCA_033310375.1. Taxonomy (NCBI): domain Eukaryota; kingdom Metazoa; phylum Mollusca; class Gastropoda; order Neogastropoda; family Conidae; genus Conus; species Conus canariensis. Next base: position 31,302 of record JAMYXO010000546.1, read on the forward strand.
GGTCTATTAATTTCTTTCTCTATTCAACATGTTGGGTATGTCTGAAAGAAACTGGTCTGGTCATTTCTTTCTCTATTCAACATGCACATTTCGATTTTGAGCACGTAACAGTCCTCTGCTGTCGGCTGTGCTATGATAAATATGAATTTTTTTTTTCTTTTTTCTTTTAACTCATTTGAAGCTCAGGTTTGCGGAGGGTTTTTTTTTTTTTTTTTAAATATATGCCCAAGTTCTTCTTGGTTAGGTAAGATAAAGGATTCTTGAGAAGAAATGGAGTTGATATTATCTCCATCGGCCTACTTTTCGATAACATACAAAAAACAACTATTTTCTTCTCTTTGTTTCTATCTCCTGTCTTCTTTATATCCCGAAAACATTAACGTATTCATCCATTCGCTTGTAAAATACATATGTACGTGGTACTCAGCGTTTGTTATGAGTGAGGGGAGAGAGAGAAAGAGAGAGGGAGGGGAGGTTTTTTTTTTCATTTGATCGGCGTTTTGATGCGGTTTTTCTACTGTTTATGTTTCTTTGTTGATGTTATTATTAATTGTGGTGATGGTGGTATTAGTTTTTATTTCTTCGTGTTGCTCGTTTATTCACAGCTTTCCACATTGCGCGATTCAAGGGATACAAGAGATTTCCGTCACAGCCGAATGCTAGCCACAGTTCTCTCCCTTGATACCCAAGAGGCCCAGAGCTGAATGAGTCAGGTTGGGTCAAGATGACCATGACCTGGACTGATGGTCAAGTAATACTTTCTCCTGTGCCTCGACTCATTCTGGGTTGTTTGATCGTCAGCCAGTTCTGAGTAACCGCGACTTTTGGGAATCATTCAACAATCAGTATCACCTTGGGTAACTAAGGGTTAGGCTAAGTGTTAAAAAACAAGTAGGGTAACTCTTGCTCCCACGATGGAATAAACAGACGTCCATACCTCCAAACGAACGCTGCTTACAACATTGAATCGCGTAGCAGAAATTGACACACACAGGCACACAGAACAAACAAGGTGACCCCCTGCTGTCATGTCTGCTACGTGATTCGGTGTCGTCAGCAGCATTCGTTTGGAGTTATGGGCGTGTGTTTGTTCCATCATGGAAGCAGGAGGTGTCCTACTTGTTCGTTAATCACTGTTTACTGTTCCCTGCCTCCTTTCAGATTTCCGTCCATAGGGGTCACGTGGTCATTCTGATGTCTTTGCTCCTGATGCGGGCGATGTAGGCTGGGACAAGGGACGGTGATTGGTGGGGGGGTCTGTCCGTCTGTGTGACCGTCTGTCTGTCCGCGCGAGAATGGACAACAGGTAATGGGATGTATGTCAAATGGTATAGGGTTGTTTGGGGAGGGGGGAGGGGATTGACGGAGAAAGGGGGAGGGGTTGACCGGAGAACGGGGGAAGGGGGGAGGGGGGCTCATGCCAGCAGATAACAGGAATACAGAGCAGACGTCTTCTTCTCTGATTCTGACTCTGTGTGCGTGTTAGCGCGCATGCAGCGCGCGTGTGTGTGTGTGTGTGTGTGTGTGGTGTGTGTGTGTGTGTGTGTGTGGTGTGCGGTGCGCGTGCGCGCGGTGAATGTGTGTGTGTGTGTGTGTGTGTGTGTGTGTGTGTGTGTGTGTAGTTAATCCATAGTAAACTTTTTTGTTATTCTCAGAAGGTAAAATATCAAAAGTGGCAGTACAATAAATAAATTACACACACAACACACTATCACACTACAAACACACCACACACACACCACACACCACACACCAGAGAGTAGCATCACTGCTGTTTCAGTTACTCAATATTTTAATCACAATATGTGAGCAAACACTGTGCAACGCCTAATAACCACATATGAATCATACAATATACCACACACACGCACAGTCATTGCTAATCTCCATCGTACATCAAATTTAACCCACAACAATAAGACACCACCGCTTTGCGATCTTGCTGTAATCAACAGATCAATAATGGATCATGCTTTGAGAGGAGGTTTTTTCAGATCGATAGTGAAACACTCATAACCACAGTAAGAAAGATCCACAAACACAACGGTGACACAACCAGCTAACAACCGTGAACATGTATTTGGCACATGCGGACTGCTAAATATTCAGAACTTGCAGTAATCTGCAGCTCCCACTCTCACAATGTGACATCTGAGCCACAATGTTGAACAAACAGTCACGTTAACGACTACAAATAATATATGAAGAACAAAAAGTCACGTTGAAGACTACAAATGATATATGAAGAACAAAAGTCACGTTGAAGACTACAAATGATATATGAAGAACAAAAAGTCACGTTGAAGACTACAAATGATATATGAAGAACAAAAAGTCACGTTGAAGACTACAAATGATATATGAAGAACAAACAAACGATGACACAGTACCAAAGTCTGCAAATCCGAGAGGCATATTGCCGTTTGATTTTATAACACTGATCTTCATTTGATTGGAAAAAAAAAAAAAAAAAACCCCACTATGATGGGCGAGATTGTGAATCAGGCGCATGCGTGCTGAACATCATATTTTCTCAATAGTTCTCATTGCCGGAAGAGAAATCACTGTAGTCATTGCTTTTTGCCCTGGGCTGTCTGTGGTCTTCAAGTAGATACTTACTGTCAAACACACTATCTCCCCTCCTCCACCACCACTCCCCCCCTCCCCCCCCCCCCCCTCTCAAAAAAAAAAAGAAAAGAAAAAAAGGAAAAAGAAAAAGAAAGAAAACTACTGCAACCATGATCTAGAAAAGTTGACCCTCCGAATGTCCATAATGATGACAGAACGATAAATGGACAGAAAATGTAAGTGATTTGCTTTCTTTAAAATACAAATTCCAGTAAATTAAAAAAAAAAAATGAAACCCGTGCCAAACAGACGATACAATTCTCAGTGATGCATAGCAATAGTCGTGATGAGGGCGAAGGAGGAGACAGACGATACAAATTCTCAGTGATGCATAGCAAGTGTAGTGATGAGGGCGAAGGAGAAGAGAAGACGATACAAATTCTCAGTGATGCATAGCAATAGTCGTGATGAGGGCGAAAGGGAGAGAAGACGATACAATTCTCAGTGATGCATAGCAATAGTCGTGATGAGGGCGAAGGAGGAGACAGACGATACAAATTCTCAGTGATGCATAGCAAAGTCGTGATGAGGGCGAAGGGGAGACAGACGATACAAATTCTCATTGATGCATAGCAATAGTCGTGATGAGGGGCGAAGGAGGAGACAGACGATACAAATTCTCAGTGATGCATAGCAATAGTCGTGATGAGGGCGAAGGAGGAGACAGACGATACAAATTCTCAGTGATGCATAGCAATAGTCGTGATGAGGGCGAAGGAGGAGACAGACAACGTGAGGAGAAAGAGGAGAAGGGAGGTGTAGGAGAACGAGGGAAGAGGGATGAGGGGTGCGTGGGCAGGGAGGGGAGAAAGAAAAGAGAAAAAAGGGGAAAGAAGGAGAGCAGAAAGAGCGGGAGAAAGACAGACAGACAGACAGGACAGAAAGAAATTAAAGACAAACTGAACGAAAAATTGAAAGAAAGACAGAAAGAAAGCGAAAGCGAGATAAAAAAAAAAATATGGAAAGAAGGAATAAAATAAAGAAAGAAACCGAAAGGAAAGTAGAACGAAAGATAAAAAAAAGAGAGAGTGAGCGGGAATGAGAAAGAGAGAGAGAGAGAGAGAGAGAGGAGAGAGAGAGGATGAGAGAGAGAAGAGGGAGGGAGGGACAAAGAAAGAGAGAATGGGGAGTGAGGGGAGGCGGAGACATGAGAGAGAGAGAGAGAGGAGATGAGAGAGAGAGAGAGAGGAGAGAGAGAGGAAGGGAGAGACAGACCGACAGACAGAGACAGAGACAGAGAAACAGACAGACAGAGACACACAACACAGACAAAGACAGACAGACAGAGAGAAGGCAAGGCACTGAAGGCGAAACCATACATAGTCCACCAGCACAAAAATCAAAACACACACACCTACTCCACACAACACAAGACTGAACAAGATGGTTGACCTCGAGCTCCGTTAAAAAAAAAAAAAAAAGAAAAAAAAAAAAATAAATAAAAAAGGTCGCGCTGATGAAAACAGTGACCATGACCCTAACAGCACGCTCACCCACGCACACCCACCACCCAGGCCCGGGAGGTAGGACTACAACTCGTCCTTGATGCGCTGAGCCTCCTTGCTGCGGTTCTCGATGGACTGCAAGACGTGAGGGTCTTATCCAGGTCCTCACGCTTCCTCTCGCTCAGCCTCTCGTCCTTCATGCGGTGCACGCGGCTCCGCTCCGACTTGATCTCGTCCACACCGTTCTGCACGATCTTCACATCACCTTGAGGTACACCCTGATGGAGCGCTGGTCCTGTGCTCAGCAAGGCAGACAGACAGGCAGGCACTTCTGCGGGTCAGTACCTTTCTACCCCGGGGTGGGGTTCGCGGAGGGAGGGGTGTATGTGTGTGTGTGGTGGGGGGGGGTGAGGGGGGGGGGGGGTACCGTGCTTGGTGCTTAGTCGATCTGTTGTAACGTTACGTAATTACTGGTATGCCCGTAATTATTTCCTGGGCGGGTATTAACGGCATGTGCGCAAAACCACCACCCCCACACCCCTACCCCCCACCAAACACACACCCATCCACCCACTCACGCACACACACACGCACGCACACACACACACACACACACACACACACACACACACACACACGCCAGGGCAGTAAATCCAAACTGACCTCCCCTTGTTCCAAATCACTGTACTCCTTCAGAATGTTCAGTCTCTCAAACGCAAAAACCATATCAATTAAAGCACATTGACCTGACTTCTAGAAGGAAGGCAGATGGTTCCAAATCACCCACTCCTTCACAATGTTCAAACGGACATAACCATATCAATTAAGCACATTGACCTGACTTCTAGAGGGAAGGCAGATTGGTTCTGGACTGCACTCCTCACTCTGTTCCAAAACCACCCACCCTCCTGATGAGGGATTAGAGGCGTGGTGGACAACAACCCCATGGGAGACTATAGACCGCTCCACAACTCGCCCGTTCAGTGTGACGGAAAGGGGGGGGGGGGGGGGGGGGGGGGGGGGCTGGAAGTGAACACAGGCCTCTATTCACCCCTGAGGTGTGTCTGGAGCATGACCCAAGTCACTCACAGTGCAGTTCCTGCCGTCAGTCAATAGTTAGCCCGGAGCGGGGGGGGGGGGGGGGGGGGGGGGGGGGGGGGGGGGGGGGGGAAGTTGTTCAAACGCGGCGCCATGGGCAAGAATTTTGGTTGTTCAATTTTCCCGGGACTACGCAGATGACGTGATATAAAAGAGGAAACAATTTTACGTCATTGGTTACGTCATGTTCGTATGTGGAATGTTTATTTTGCTTAAAACCCCATGAATTAAAAATGCGTAAACAGTGAACACCTTCAGAGAAGTAAAAATTTTAGTCCACGTTTTTTGTATTTTTTTAATTTTAAAGTTCGTCTCTTTTCGTGGGAAAACCAAATTTTCCCAAAGTTGTTAAAATCTTCTCCGTGGCCCATTTCTTTTTCATTGTTATTTAATTCATTTTTTAAAAAGAATCGAAGTGGATGTGACTATACACGTTTATCAAAACATAACCCAAACCAGAAATTGGCAAATAGAAAAAGGTTTTATGCTCAAATTTAAATAGTTTTTTAAAAAAACGCTTCCCTTCCCCTTGTTTTTTTTTCCTTTTTTTTTTTTTTAAAGTCTAATATCCCCAAGTGTGAACGCTTTAAATTAATGAACCCCCTCACTCCTCCTCCCCCAAAGCGCTTTAAAAAAGGAAAAAAAAAGATAATGAAGTTGTTAACAACTTTAAACCCCCCTGTTTTTTATGATACTGTGAGGTGATTTTCCCTGATTTTGGTTTTTTGGTTTTCCCCGTAAAACTTTGCCGCTTTTTCTAAAATGTCACAGAAAAACAAAAATTTTGTCACAAATCGTCAGTTCATTTGTAAGTAGTTAATTCGGTTTTGGTGGTCAGTCAAGCATGTTGTAGCGATAAGAAAGTCATTAAGTAAATCCAATTGGTGGTCAAGGGGTGGGGGTGGGTCGTATGAGGGGGTGGGGTAGGTAGGTATTTCTTTCGTTAGTTACTTGAAAAAGTGTGCTACTATTTAAATTAATTTCCCCTAGAGGTGGTAGTTGATTAGTTAAAAAGTTGTCCGTTATGCCAAACAAATAATAAGGGTAAATCAGTCGTAGTCGATAGGTCGTAGTTAGCTAAAGTTAGTCAGTCGGTTAGCTGGTTTGCAAGTAACAGTCACCCTTGTAGTACCAGGGCCCTTTTCTGGCAGAACAAACCTCCCCCAATTTGTAGATTTACGATGCAGTGACGTCCCTTAACTAAATTAAATATGGCTTCCAAAAAAAAGAGAGAAAGTTAAAGAAAAGAGAGAAGAGAAAGAAAAGAAAAAAAAGAAGGAGAGAAAAAAACAAAAGGAAAAAAGAAAAAAGAATTTTTTTTTTTAAACAAAGAAGGAAAAAAAAAAGGAAAAGAGAATGAAAGAAAAACAAAAAAAGGATGAAAGAAAAAAAAAGAAAGAAAAAATTTTTTAAAAAAAAAAACAAACAAAAAAAGAAAATGAAAGAAAGTAAGAAAAAAAGACAAAAAAAAGCGAAAGAGGGGAAAGAAAAAAGACAAAAAACAAAAAAAAGATAGCAGAAAAAAGGGGAAAAAAGAAAAAGAAAAAAATGGGAAAAAAAAAGAAAAAAATAAGGGGAAAAAGAAAGAAAAAAAAATAAAAAGAAAATAAAAGAAAAAAAAAGACAGAAAGAAGGGAGAAAAAAGACGAAAGGGAAAGGAAAAGAGAGAAAGACAAAAAAAGAAGGAAGAAAAAAAAAAAGAAAGGAAAAAAAGAAAGAAAGAAAAAAATAGAAAAAAAACAGAAAGAAAAAAAAAGAAAGAAAAAAAAAAGAAAATGGAAGAGAGAAAGGAAAAAGAAACAAAAAAAAATAAAAAAAAAAAGAAAGTAAAAAAAAAAAGATACAAAAAAAAAAAAAAAAAAAAAAAGAAAAAAAGAAAAAAAAAAAGAAAAGACGAAAAAAAAAGGGGAAAAAAAAAAAAAGGGAAAAGAAAGGAAAAAAAAAAAGAAAACGACGAAAAGCGAGTGTGTCAGCGCCACCTCTTCTTTGGTCAGTTTTTTGGGCCTCGGTCATCCACGCCATGGTCTCCCCCCGTTTCCTGCGTCGACCTTGAAGAACTCGGTGGTGTGGTCCTCCTCTCCACCGTCCCCGCCCCCCCCAGCCAGACCTCCCCGCCCGTAAATCGGGTACTCGGTCGCAGCTGGGTCCCCCAGACCCACCCCCCTACAGTCAAAAACCCCGGTTTCCCCCAAATCGGAGCAACCCACGCCGTGTACATCCAACACAAACAAACCAAAAAAAAAAAAAAAAAATGGTAGGTAAACTAAGGTTGCCCAGCGCGTTGGGTTTTGGTAGGTCGACATTTTTTGGGTTCGTAGCCACGAGACGCTCTTCTTCAGTTGTCGATTTTTTGTTGTTACTCTTTTTATCCATCAGCTTCAAATCTTGGTAGTGGGTCTCAAAACTTAGCGGAGTGGTGTGCGTATTGGATAGTCGCAGCGTAACGCCTCATTGTAAAAATAAAAACTGAAACTTTTCACCGTGCATAAATGAAGTTAGAAGTTGATTTGAGCGTAAAAAAGTACAGTGTGGCCCTTTGTGCCGACTTTTTTTTTTTTTTTTATCGAACGAAGTGGGGCAGTCGCCTCTCGATTGCTTGAGAAAGATAGCAGACGCCCCAAACGGGGAAGCGAAGTTATTTCCTTTCTCTGCCCACGAGCGCGCGCCCCACGCCGCTCGTTAAAATGTCGCCCTAGAAGGCCCCAGAAAAGCAAAACCCCGGTCCATTCGGATGGGAGAAAATAAAATTGTGGTGGTGATTGACTGTCCTGGTTTTGGCTTTTTAGTTATCAAACCAACCGTGACGATTTAAAAAACGGTAGGTGTGGGGAAAAAAACCTTGACCCCCCCCATCCCCCCCCCACCCCCCTTTGTTTACAAAAAATGTGAGAAAACAAAAACCACACCACCCCCCCGCCCCCGGGCCATCCCCTTCCTTCCCCCTTTACCAAAATGGACGTTTCCCCCCAGCCCCCCCCTCGGCTTTAAAAACAAAAAAAAAAAAAAAAAGGAAAGAAAAAAGGGGGGAAAAAAAAAAGAAAAAAATTGTGCCCCCGACATAAATTTAAAAAAGCCCCTCAAAAATTGTAGTCAAAGGTCTGAGTCCCCAGAATCCCCCATGTCGGGGGTGGGGGGGGGATGGGGGAAGTGAGAATTTGGCGGTTAGGAAAAAAGAGGGTGAACTGTCGCAAACATCATTTTTACAAACCCTGTCCTTCAAGACAAAATCCATTTTGTGTGTATGGGGTAAAGTGAATTTTCAACAGAAAAAAAAAAGCAAATCAGAAATGATGAATATTTACTTTCCTTTTCACCCCAGTCCCTTTCATTACAGATTTACTGGGCTATGAGGTCGGAAGTGATGGGTGAACTTGTAAATTATCCTCTGATTGGGGGAAAGAAAATGTCGGCATTCAATGTTTTTAATCCCCGGCCCCAGAGGGACAATTGCAAAATCGGAAATTTTTTTTTTTTTAAATCAAAATTTCCCCCAGTGCAATCCCACTCCCCGGCATTAACGAAGGCGGGACCAGTCAAAAACCCAATTCTAGAATGGCCCGTTTTTAATCGGTTAAAAGTAAAACAACGCGCGCGCGCCACACACAACACACACACACACACACACACAACACATACACACACATTTATCTTTCGAATTTTACTTTCCCCTTTTAAAGTTTATAATTAACAAACAAGCAAAAAAAAGAGTAAAAGGTATTAAGCCTCTTGACAGACAAGGTTTTTCAACAAATTAAAAGTATTTTTACAATTTTAAAAACTTTTTCGCCCTGTTTAACAATAATTTTTGGAAATTTAGTCGGAAATTTTATTTTTAGCTTAGAAAAACGTGTTAGGGGCTAAGTTTTTTAAAAAATAATTTTTCGGTAAAATATCCGGGTCTGAGCGAAATAAGTAGCTTTTTTTTTTTTTTTTTAAAAAAACAAAGGACTCCCGTTTCAAGTTTTTGCTTGATGATAAAATTTGGTTCGGTAAGGGACGGAGGGGGAGAGAGAGGAGAGAGAGAGAGAGAGAGAAGAGAAGACGACAGACAGACAGACAGGGGAGAGAAGAGAGAGAGAGAAAAGGGCCCAAAAACCTGAAGTTCTTTTTGAATTTTTTTCCCCGGCGTCAGCCCCCGTTGCCGGGGAAGCGCACAGGTTGGTCTTGTCCCCCTCAGAAAGAGTTGTACACGGGTGTCGTCCCTTCCGGATCCCCGGAACAGTTTGGCCCGGTCCTGGGTTTTCCATGCCCCCCTAAATTTAGGTAGCAAAGGTAATCAATTACCCCCTCCGTGGACACACGGGTACATAATACACCCCCTCCCCAGAATCCCGCAGACCTGCGCACGCCCCCCCCCCTGCACTAATCTGTGTCACGGAAAATCAATACACCGTCCAAGACAACCCGCAGATCCGCGCTTTGCCTCTTCCCTGCAAATAACTGCAGTCCACCGGACTCATCAAAACACCCGTTAAAAACGCCCCCCCACACCCTGCGCTATAGCCCCCCTTCCCCGCATAATTGCGTCCACGGACACACGGGCCCCTCAAGCACCCCCTCCACAGAAACCCCGCACCCCTGCGCATAAAGCCCCTTCCCTCCCGGTGAAAACTGCGCCCCCGTTACCCCCGATACCTCAAACCCCCAAAAAGGCGTTGATCTGAAAAAGTAAACAAGATGGTGGTTCTTTAGGTTGTGTTTGTTTGTTTTTTTTTTTTTTGCTGTTTTGGGTTTATTTTTTTTTTTTGTTTCTTTTTTTTTTTTTTCTTTCTCTCTCTCTCTCTCTTTCTTTTTTTTTTTTTTTTTTTTTTGGTTTTTTTTTTGTTTTTTGTTTTTTTTAACTTTCCCGAGTTGAACTGGGTCCTACGATTCCATTTTAGGGGCCCGGGGGAGAGAATAAAAAAAGAAGAGTCCCAAAAATCCGACGGCTTCTGAAAATTCCGAAGCACGCAATCTGCGTGGGGGGATTTGGGCGCGAACTGTCGTTGTTGAAATTGACCCGGGCGGGGATATCACAGCTTGGCATCATGTTGCAGCGCAAAATTTTTGTCCTTGGGGGGATTCGAGGGGAAAAGAGAAAGAGACAGAAAGGAGGGGAAAGGGGGGGGATGGGGTGGTACCTTGTGTGGGGTGTGGTGTGTGTGTTGGTGGTGTGTGTGTGTGTGTGTGTGTGTGTGTTTCCTAATTTGGGTTTTTTGTGATCTCCTTTTTCCCTTTTCTTTTCTCTTTCCTCTTTTTTTTTTTTTTGTGTCCCCCTTTCCCCCTCTCCTCTGCCCCCCCCTTCTTTCCCTTTTTTTCTTCTTCTTTTTGTGTCGTCGTGTCTTCTTTTCCCCTTCTTCTTCCCGTCCTTTCCCTTTCGCGCGTTTATTTTTGTCTAAACTCACAACCCCCGTTTTTTAAGAAAAGGAAACCCAAACCGGTTTTGCGGTGTTTAAGAACAAAACGCCCTTAGGTGGTCATATTCTTGGCTATTCAACCCCTCACCCGCCACCAGGCAGCCCCTCTTTCTCTTAGAGGATGGTAGCGCTTAGAAAAAGTGAAAATGGTTTCAAAAAGAAGTTTCATTGGGTGTTTTGGCCATTTCCCCATAACGTTGCCTTGTAGTAGCGCAAACAGCTGTGCCTGCCTGTTTGGGCCCTTAATTGTTCCTCTAAGCTATAAAAAATTTTGAAGCCAAAAACATTTGAACATTTTCTGTTGTAAAAACTTTTCCAGATTATAACTCAGAACCTTTAGAAAGCACGCGCCTTTTTTTTTTTTTTTTTTTTTTAGTACATGAGTTTTCTTTATGGTGGGAGCTTTTAAAAAAGCGTTTTAGGCCGCCATTTTTTTTACGCTGACACCAGTTGGTTTTCATCAAGTTTTCTGCCCCTTTAAAGTCGGTCAATGTTTTTTTTATGAAAGAAGTGGAAAAGGGGCCGAAATTTTAATCTGTGGTCGCAAAGTCCTAGTGTGATGGGTTTCATGGTTATTAAAAATGGTTTAAATTTGGGGAACCTTGTCTAAGAATCGTCGAATTGCAAAAACCCCGCTGACTAAACACCGGGCCAAACCCCAAAAAAAATGTTTTTAAATAAAAGCCCGGTTTTTTGTTGAATACGTCAAAATAAAAAAAAGAAATGTCGGGAAGAATTTTTTCCGGTGATTTGGTTAACGGTGTTTTTTTTTGGCCAAATAAGTTATTGGTAATCCCCCGAATTTTGTTATCTCGTACCTTCAGTTAAAAAAAAGAAAATTTTTTTAATTCGGCCGACCTTTTTTTTTTAAAATTTTGGGGAAACGGCCTAACTTTAAAATTTTGGGGAAAAAATTTGCTTTAAATTTTTTGGGTTTTGGTAAACCGAAATTTGGGGGGGGATTTTTCGGGTTCGGCCCCGGCATCTCTGGGAGCTTGGGTGTCACGGGGCTGAAAAGGGTTTTCAAGGTCAAGGAGGGACTGAGGCGATGTGGACCTCGGCCCCTTTTGGTTTGGGGTGGATCTTGGGGGCCTCCCCCCACCTTCTTGAATCGTTGTGCTTGTCCCCCACCGGGTAGGGCTCGTCGAACTTCCAGCCCCGGCCTTGTACTTGGCCGTCCCGAACAAAACACACACACACAAACACACCAAACCGCAGCAGCAAAAACCCACCCCACACAACCACACACAAACACACACAAACACACACAAACACAAACAAACAAAACCCAAATTTTTTAAATGTATTAAAAAAGTGCATGTGTGCTACAAAGGGAAAAAACAAAAAAGAAATCAAATTTTAAACCTTTTTTAGCCTTTTTTCCCAAAAATAAAGTTGGGAAGTCAGTTCACAGAAAAACTAGGTGTCATTTTTTAAAGTTTATTTGGATGAACCAAAAAATTTTTGGGAAAACGCCTTTTTCCCAAAAAATTCCAGTTGTTCGGATAAAAAATT